>JABCKI010000164.1:0-30337 GCA_018282025.1 Sphagnurus paluster | reverse complement strand
GGTGAACTGTCAACATCCTTGATCACTAATAGTGTTATCTAATCAATATCGCCAGTACTAGTCAAGATCCCATTCACAGTAAATTCATGACCCATTTCAATGCTCATGCAATTTCTAGATTAAGTAAATTACTGCTCTAGGGATGTAGGAAGACGACTGAATCGATCTCAATATTTTCAAGTAATCATCAACCCATCATAAATTCATGTCATCTGGGCTCGTGGAACTTGTCTTTTAAATTTAAGTCAGTTTTTAGAGTTAGTAAGTTAGGGGCCTGGGGAATCAAGCTAAGCTTCATTTTAGCTTCCCTCATTCACCGACTTTCTAACATGGCAGATATGGCCTTGAGTTATTAACATGTTATTAACGTGTTAATAACACGTTAGAAAATGGCATGTTAGAAAATGTTGACTTTCTCACACAGCCTTAATCCACACGCCTCGGGTGTCCCATTCTGGGCTGCTTCGACCCCGCCATCAAAATCCTTGATCGCTGTTAGCTACAGCCATCAAAATCCTTGATCGCTGTCGGGCACAGCCATCAAAGTGGCTGATTGCTGTTGGGCACAACCCAGCCACTAGTATAATTCTCTACATCCCTTTCTGCAATAAAAATTTCCATCTTCCAGTCATTTCAGCTACTCTGGGGTGGGTATTTCAAAATAAATCATTTTAAGGCTGGATTCCTACTTATTAATGTTCCCCCAATCCAAAAGTATCAATACTTTGACGAGAAATGGCATGTGAGGAGCGGAGTAGTCAAAAATATCGAAAATGTACTCATTTGATGGCACCCTTGTCGTGCATGCATCGTAAATTGGTTGTGTATGTAAATTTTGCATATTGGTTGTAAATTGGTCGCACATCGGTTGTAAATTAGTCACACATTGGTTGTAAATTGGTCGCACAGAGGTAAGTTTCTAAACCTCGTTTGATACTGCTGACTTGGTTCTGTGTGCATTCAGGACGCTTTTATTCTTCCATTAGGGTTCTTTTAGTGCCTACATCCAGTCAAATCCCCCTACACCCTCCTCCTCTGACAAAGAGGCCATCATTATCATCTCCCACTCTGCGACTCTCCTCCCCTACAATAGGGATGTGAGCTAGTTTTTGAGGGGCTGAACCGCGGGGTGTACCCACTCTAAGGCCGTGGGTGGTGGTGAGCAGATATGCCAGCGGAGCTGTGGGCAGGGCTGCTTCATGACAGGGAGCTGTGGGTGGGTCCACTGTATGGTGGTGGGCTGCGTGATGTGGGCTGTCGTACCGCGCTGCGAATTTTGGTGTTGGATGTGCTGCGTGGTAGGAACCACCAGTGTATTGGGTGGCCAGGCGCTCGCGAGGTACTGTGAGTGGGTGTACACGGTTAGTGGGTGTAAATACTGGGTCTGTATACTGTGTAGGGTATCCATAAAATATAGATTTTATTGTCAGAAATAATCATCAAATTTTTTCGAAACAATTGATGCGCCGAGCGCTCTGCATGGAATAATTCTTTATATAAAACATTCATCATACGACGAGGTGCAAAGATCCAGGCCAAGTGCTAGCAGCCCCGTTGCGCGTCAGGCAGTACTGTGACTCGCTGCCACAAATTTTCCCAGTGTAGCTCTTTAGTCTTCCCGCCTACCTGCCATAGAAACTGAGATTCGCTAAAGAAACAAGAGAAAAATCTTAAAAACACAGGAATTATTTCGTCTCAACTTATGATGAAAAAAGTCCCATAATTTGACTCAAAAAAAGAGGCATGTTTCTGGTAAAAAGAAAAGCAAGGATTTCAGTCTGTATCTCAAAAGAACTCCTAATCTACATCCAAGCAGTTGACTAGACCAAGGATGTATATTGCGAGCTAATGAAACGGCTGTTCTTAGATTCGTTCACAACCTCTATCTTCCAGCCCTCCCGTTTCATCCTCTCCATACGCTGTACGAGCCAATCTGACTGGTTCGGGGGTATCCCCATGAGTGCCTGCTCTGGCTGCCAAAAACAAAACGTTACGTCGGCGATATCGCTAGCCAGCGGGACAGCCCTACGCCGTTTCTCAAGCATATCAAGATGAAGGTTGAATGCACGCCTCCATGGCACATGTCTCTCCTCGTCTATGTTATCAATGAAGCACTCCAGTTTCTTTAGGCGCGGAACCAGCTCCCCAGAACCCATCTGTTGTAAAATTTCCGCGGGTAGCACGACGCCGTAGCTCATGTAACGCGCAATACAAAGCTCCTCGAGGTGCGGTGCACCAAGAAGAAGATCCCGCAGCTCGGAGGTGGTCATCGCAGATGTCTGGAGATGAAGTTGCTCGAGGAGACCAGAATTTGTGATCATCGCACAAAGGCCAGGTATTTCCCATTGCCGCAAGCTTAATACTGCGTGGCGGAGCTGCGGGAGTACAAGCTGTCTTAGCTGAAAATCTTCGTATGTACCGCCAACTCGTAAAGAAGTGTAGGTTAGATCCATGTGCTGAATATTGTGGACGAGAGGGGTGGGTGGTATGAAATGGTCGAATTTCCAAGGGGGAACTGGATTGTTGATATGGGATTCTGCGATGACATGGAACGAGGCTGAAATGAGATTTGGTGAGAGGTGTAGTATGCTGACGAATTGTTGAGGAATTATAAGGACCTGGTTTAATGACAGTTCCGTGATTTGGGGTCCAGGATAATCCTCCAGAATTTTCAACGCTGGTTGAGTATCTGTAATCAATCGGACATTGCGCAGGTTGGGCATATTTTTCAGCGCCGTTAATTCTAGGTCTCCATTTAGCGACCGCACGCCTCTGCTTCGGATTTCAAGTGTAGTTAGGGACGCGAGATGGAGAGATGATGCAAGAAGATGTTCCACGGTATCCAAGCTGTAGATAGTGAGAGAACGTATATGCCCCAGGTACGGGATGAGCGTATCCATCAGTTTATTTGAGATGTACATCAAGGATAATGATATGGGTGAGCTTCCAGACCGTCCGAAGATATCTCGAGTCATAGATATGCTTGTATCTATCTTATTCAGGTTAACACCAGGAACACATATGATGCTCCAAAATTCTTGCGTTGAAAAGAAAAGCCGCCTCCATCCCGAGCACACTCTTCCCAATAAGTGGTGCGTACTGTCGCGATCGTAAGGAACACAGACTCTCCTATTACATGAGTATAAGGACGCGCGGAAGATCTCCACCAGCACATCGGCGGGCAGCTTGCGCACGGGCGCACTCGCTGTGCTGTAGAGTTCGATCTGTGCGATACACTGCCGTCTGCGGATGTATATTTCGGATAGGTTAGCATCAGCTCGAGCGATGTGTTCGTCGATCAGGTGGAGGTGTGTTTTTGCGTTCGATAAACGCGATTGAGCGTGGACCTGCAAGGATTCAGAGAGGAAGGAGTTGGACGCCACTGCCTTGGATGTTTCGTCGAATTCAGGATCCTCGTAAGGTGGATCATTTAGGGACCAAGGTATATACTCTTCTGCAGCTGGTTGAAACATGGTGGTCCGTGATATCGGAACTCTGTCGGTACGCGCTCAGCTGATCAACCAAGTGAAATCCTAGTTTTGCCATACCTTGACAAGTTGAAATTTACCGCTGGCCTGATCAGCCGACGTGGGCCTCAAAGGCCTCGTAAAACAGAAAAAATCGAGCCGTAGCCTTTTTTTTTCTTAAAAAAAGCTGTTTTCGTGGTCAGATCAATGACGGGACGAGAGCAAGCCTGGGTGCACAGCAAAGGTGGCGGCAAGGTGGCGGGAAAAAAAGATCGGGAGCCGTTGATCAACTGGCTTAGATAAGCGTTCCAAGCTTTTCACAAGGCGCCCTGGTTCTTGATTCCCTACGACAGTCCACGCTGCCCTCGTCTTGGTGTTCGTTGCTCTCCAGGCCTCTGCGATCCCCTTGCAGATACACGCTCATTACAACTTCCCTCGCTGCATGAAATAGTCCCAAAGCCGAGTTACAATGGCCACAGTATCCTGTAGGTAACATCGCAAATGTGGGGTAATTCGCTCGCTGATCTGCTATTTGATGGCCTGGCTAGCCTCGTCAGCGTGTGTACCAATTTCTCTCAGTGGGGGGACCGAAACTGACGTTGCTGCAGGTTAGAACCGACGACGTCGCCGCCCGTATCTTCCTCAACGTCGAGCACCGAAACGACATCCTCGACCCCGTCGACTACAATAGCAGAGTCCAGCTCTTCGTCGTCGTCGTCGTCGTCTTCTTCTTCCAGCACTAGGCCGACAGAGGCTCCCAGCAGCACGGAGGCCCACAGCAGTGTTATAACAACCACAGACCCTGGGACTACCACCGCAAGTCGACCCCCTGAGACGGAGTCAAACTTCTTCACTAGCAGTCAGCTGACTACGACTGGCGGAAATGTCGTAACGACTACATCTATTGTCGAAGTCACACCGACGCTTGCTCCGGCGACCGGAACACCTGCTGCATCGAGCAACAAAGGGTGCGTATTTTACCCATCCCCCTTTCTATTTCTGTGCTCGCTTTCCTATTGGTGTCGACACGTGTTTGAAGAGTTACACTGGTGGCCCGTCAATAGCATGCGTCTCCTCTCTGTGTTTCTGCCTCGGGGATCCGCGGCTTCCTTTGTTTCATGGCCACTTGGCTCGCACACCATCTTTTTGTATAACTGCGTCGGCGCTGGGGGACGTACCTTGACGAGTGAGAGTACTTTGTCTTTCTGAAGGACACAGACAGCGGGCACAGAGACGAAGCTAGGTTGTCAATTTACGGGAGGCTAGGCTGTTATGGGCGTTGGAAGAAAAGCCATAATGGCGTCTCTTTCCTGAGCAGACGCTGGCATGTTTTGACCATGAATCGCCTTTTTCCATATTTTTCTCTGCATTCTTTCAATATCCCTCAAAAATCCTTCCCTTAAACACTCTCTGAAACCATGTTCTATATTTTTCCACCTGGAGCTGCATCTTTGCACTTTCTTGACCGTCCTTTCCCGCTTCCCGTCGACCCTGATGCACTACACTTACGCGCCTACCACGACGTATGTGGAAGTGCCAGCAGTTGGAAAGGGTCTTCTGGAGTTGCGACGAGCACCATATCTACCGCCTCACTTTTTGACACATAGTATCGTCCATCGTAATTCCTGAGTCCTTCCCCTCGCTTCTTCACCTGCTTCAATCATTCTTTCGCTTGCTCAATTCCCCATCTGACTGATTTCTTATCTCTAGGTTCTTCGACAACACTGGCGCCGTCGCTGGCGTCTTCTCCGTCGTCGGCCTCGTTGCACTAGCCCTCTTGATCGCACTCATCACCAACCTCATCCGGCGCCGGCGCGCCCAAAAGTTCGACCGGGAGATCGCCGAGGCCGCAGCCGAAGCCGCCGCCGCGCCCGCGCCCATCTTCCTCGACGACGACATGGACGACTCGGACCACCGGCACCACAACCACTCCCAGGGGGGGTACGGCGGGGGCGGGTTCTCGGACGTCTCGTCGCACGGGACGTACTCGCAGCCGCCGCTCAGCCATGAGTCGTACGGCATGCGCGAGATGGGCATGGGGCTCGGCCTGCAGCCCGGGGAGGTCTACAGCCCGTACCCTGTTGCGGCGGGCGCGGGTGGCGCGGCGGGGATGGCTGGCGCGGGTGTGGCGAGGGCGCGGAGCACGCGGGACGGCGCGTTTGCGAGTGGCTTGCAGGAGGGCGCGACGCCGTACCCGGCGTTTGCGGGGCCTGGGGCTGGCGCGTATCAGCAGCAGCAGCAACAGGCGTACGCTCAGCAGCAGCAGTATAACAACGGCAGCTACAACAGCAACTCGTATGCCAGCAACAACAATAATAACAATAACCACGGTTACGAGCGTGGGCCTGGGGGTGCGGAGTACGACCTTGTCGATGCCGCGGGGATGGGTGCCGGTGCTGCGGGCGTGCAGCGGGGCATGTCGCTCAACCATAACGCGTATGCGCAACCACAACCACAGGCGTACGCACATGCGCAGCCTCAGCACTCGCAGTACTACCCCGGCCCCGGCGCGGGGTACCAAGGCTACCCGGATAATTACGCGCAGTCGCCTGGGGACCTATTGCGTCAGCCCTCGCAGGCTAGATCGGCAGAGTCAACGATGTATTCGACGTCTTCGTCGGGGTCGCCGCCGCCGCCACAGTATGCGGGGATTCCGGTGTTGCCGTCGATGCCGGTTCCGGTGCACGCTGGGCAGCAGCAGCAACAACAACAGCAGGATGACGATGACGATGCTTATGGGGGCTTGGATAAGGGGTATGATTCGGAGGAGGAGGACAGGCCGAGAGTGCTCAAGGTCAGTTCTCTTTGTTCCTGATATTTAGGGTGTGTTCGTTAACCTCTATTCGTGTAGGTCGCGAATGAGTGATCTACCAAATGCAAATATTAATCTCAAGGATCATCAATCATCTTCATACCCCATTACAAAATACACTCCATCACCCAACCTTCTTACAGTCGCTGTATCCCTCCCCTCATCTCGCACTCGCGCTCCCCGTCTTCAGCCTCCTCGATGTTATGATCCTAAACCAGAAACGGCCGCTACGTCCACCACGTCCATGTCGTGTGACCAGTACGGTTGCCCAACTTACATATGTAACACTCCCTTTGTTTATTCGCTAACGGTATATGTGTAGTGCTCCATCCCCAGTGACTCTTGAAGCTTGACTCTCTATCAATCCTCCTCCTCCCCTCCCCGTGATCCCCACTGTCAAATACCCCATCCTTCATTCGTATTCGTACCTCCCCCGCTGTTTCGGCGTGCTCCGTTATTCGTTATTCGGTACTCGTTACTTATTGATCTTTATGTTTCTGCATTCGTCGTGTCCTTTCGTACTGGCGTCGCCGCCTTGTTTAACCTTTTAATAGTTCGTGCGGCGGCTTTGCTCTTCTTTATCATCGGCTTTATATTCAACGACTCGTAAATATGGGGCTAGTGTGCCTTTGTGTGCGATTTGATTTTTAATTGGACCTTCTTGGAATCGCCGCCTGGTGCATTGGCGGCCTTGTTTTGGAGTGTTACTGGACGAAATCGTCGCGGAGGAATTACTTCAAGTCCACCATGATGACATTACGGACTCTGTCGAGAGAGAAACCTGCCCATGTGGTGGCCGAGTCACTCAAATATCACCCACCATGTCTCAACCAGAAGAATACATATCCTGGTCGCTGAACGACCCGCCTTACGAGGATCCTGAATTCGACGAAACATCCAAGGCAGTGGCGTCCAACTCCTTCCTCTCTCAATCCTTGCAGGTCCGCGCTCAATCGCGTTTATCGAACGCAAAAACACACCTCCACCTGATCGACGAACACATCGCTCGCGCTGATGCTAACCTATCTGAACTCCACATCTGCAGACGGCAGTGTATCGCTCAGATCGAACTCTACAGCACAGCGAGTGCGCCGGTGCGCAGGCTGCCCGCCGATGTGCTGGTGGAGATCTTCCGCGCGTCCTTATACTCGTGTGATAGGAGTGTCTACGTCCCTCAAAATTCCAACAGTATGCACCACTTATTGGGAAGAGTGTGCTCGGGATGGAGGCGGCTTTTCTTTTCAACGCAAGAATTTTGGACCGGCATACGTGTTGGTCGTGTTAACCTGAACAAGATAGATCGATGGATCCATATGGCTCAAGATATCTTTGAGCGTTCTGGGAGCTCGCCAATATCATTATACTTGTTCATCATCTCGAACAAATTGATGGGTGCCCTCATCCCTCACTTGGGGCGCATACGTTTTCTCAGTATCCACGGCTGGGCTATCGTGGAACGTCTTCTCGGATCATCTTTCGATCTCACGTCCCTAACTACACTTAACATCGAAGGCTGTGGCGTGCGGTCTATAAACAAAAACCTAGAATTAACAGCGCTGAAAAATATGCCGAGACTGCGTGATATCCGACTGAGTACATATGCTCAGCCCGCGTTGAAAATTCTGGAGAATTATCTGGGATCCCAAATCACAGCCCTCTCATTACTATACGTCAACCTAATCCCTCAACAAGTTGTCACCATATTACACCTCTCGCCAAATCTCATTTCGGGCTCATTCAATATCATCGCAGGATACCACAATCCAGTTCCCACATGGAAATTCGACCATTACACGCTGCCCACCCCTCTCGTCCACAATCTTCAGTACCTGAATCTAAGCTACACCGTCATGGAAAGTTACGCTGAATACGAAGCTCTCCAGCTGAGACAGCTTGTACTCCCCCAGCTCCGCCACGCTGTATTACGGTTGCAGCGGTGGGAAGTGCCTGGCGCTCGTGCGATGATCACAAATTCTGGTGTCCTTGAGCTACTGCATCTACAGATATCTGAGATGGCCTGGAACCCCCTGCCACCATGTTTATATCAGCACTCGAATCAGGGTATGACGCAACCAGAACGTTCCCTAGACCGGAGAAGATACTTTTTTCCCTCTGAATCCTTGGAGAGCGAGACCGTTGTTATTTAGTCCCTCGATCTGGCCCGTGAGCAAACTGCCTCGCTGATGTGTACACTTACCACCAAACCTCAGCCAACAAAACAACGCCATATTCAAGCAAAGGCCTCATGTATCTAGAGATTCACCCACAGGTCGATGCCGCTTATGATACCGGCCTGCCTCCATCCGTTAAACCACCGGCCTATGAGATATCAAGGGTGCGATAAACTCAAGATCATTGATACCCCAGACTTGAAATACATTCTAAACCTTTTCCTTCTTCAACCCACAGACAGTATACTTGCCTGCGCCTCCCCCAAAAATGTCCTGCAGATAAAAATCACACCAGGTTAACATCATTTCAAGCCAGAAGAATTTTGTTACGTAACAAACCTTCAGAAGACCACGCCCCACCATCACCAGCGCCTCGCGACTCTCCCATAGTGGGTATAAAACAACGGCAATAAACGAGCAGAAAACCCATATGATGCCAATCACCACCCATGCCTCGAGTCCGCGGACACCATAAATGGTTTGTGCGAAGAAAAGAGGCAGTGGGATGGCAATAATCATGATGAAAAGCTGGATGGATGATTGTGAATCTCGACAAGGATGACGTGGTTCGGGTACTCACGAGGATAATGGAAGACCAGGCAGCAAACTTGAACGCATTATGCAGTTGCACGGGATCGAGGTCTTTGTGACTATTGTTATCGCTGTATTGTGGGGTTTCGGATCGAGTTTCGTGTTCGACTACGTGAGCCTCAGCTTCGGTTACTTCCTGATTTTTCTGTTTTTCACTACTGCCTCTGGGTGACTGGATGCCAGTGGAGAAAGAACGAGCGAGGTCTCCATGGTGAGGTTTGTTAATGGCCCGCGTGATATCGAAATTAAAGTCTGCAGGATCCTGTAAGAGAACGAGAAGATAATCAGTTATAGGGAACGGAGGATGATAAGGTTCTTACGCAGATAGACCATACGAGAGCAATGACACCCCCTGTGCCTATCGATGCCAGGTTCCCTGCTAACATCTCATAATCTCCTCCGCTCGTCTAGAAAATCATGTAATTAGGGAAACGAGATTGACGGTAGGTATGTTACATTGATACTTACCACTACGTTGATAACTCTGTTGTTTAATCCGGCAGTAGTCGCGAGCCAGGCCGCGATCCCCGCAAAAAATCCGGCCACAGCACCCACAACACATCCCATCTTGTTCGCCTTATGCCAAGTGACGCAAAGCGCGATGGGCACGACAGCAGAACCCAGGAAAACGCCCATAAACGTCTAAACGACATGTGTCAGTATCGAGATTGAATATGAGATGAAAGTACTCACGTAAAGCCAGCCCATGGATACACCGATGTAAAAGAAAACTAGGCCTGCTAGACTCATGAATACGGCATATGCAGCAACCTGGGACAATGCAAGGACTTTTGAGAATCAGCTATTTGAAGTTTGAGCACTGAAGTATACCATGGAATGCGAGACTCGCAAGATCTGCTGCTCCGTCGCGGTGGGGTTGATATATTTCTGCGAACAATATCTGATAAGCCCTGGTGAATAAGACGCGGCAAGAATTCAAATCACCTTGTAAACATCGTAGGTAAGAATGGAAGAGACAGCAATCAGTTCCGCCGAAGTCGCTGAAGTCACCGCCAGGAACAAGAGAACGAGCATAATTGCTGCACCAGCCTTTCCCAGGAGCGCGGCGGCGGCGGCAGGTGCTGGGAGTCCCGCAGAGACATCCGCCGGGAGGAGAACGCGCATGGCGGGATCACCGCGGAGCGCAACTGCTGCCAGGCCAAGGGTAGTGGCGAATGCGAACGGGATCGCGAACCTAGATTTTTGTATTAGCTTTGTGGAGGCTATATTGGTGAGGAGAGACGCACCACGCGATTCCACCGAGCAAGTAAGCCTTCACACAGCTTGCTGGCCTACTGGCGATCGCCCGCTGCCAGTACGCCTGGTCGTTGAACACAGTTGCGAAGTTGCCGACGATATTGATTACGCCAAAGATGAGCCCGTTTTTCGAGCGCATGGTAAGGTAAGAACCACCCGCGTTGCCCTCAACAGGTGTCACTGCTGCAGCAGATGTAAGGAGTTCGTGCATTTTGGAGATGCTACCGACCTTCGGACTCGTGGCGTATACGGTGAATACGAAGGTTAGGATAATCACGAACAGGACAGTAGTGTGTGTGCTAGGTAAATCGTATGAGAGTAGATGAGTGAAAACGCAAAGTGTACGCACTAGTCGCAGAGCAGGGTTGCGCGCATACCACCGGCGACGACATAGATTGCCACTCCCAACGGGATTAGGAACATAGCCTGCCAACGAGATCAGATGAGTGGAAAAGAGAGACTGGAATCGCAGACTAACAGCAATCGTGCTCATTCCTGTAAGGTCGGTTACCGTCGCAGAACCACCAAGAATCAACATCGACGAAACGATCACATTAGTCGAAAGACTAGAGGCACTATTAGCGGTCCCGGAAATGGACTAGGATGCGAAACTCACCCAAAGAAAAGGAAGATGGCGTGAGCTACAGTACCCCACCTCGCTGCGACGATTTCAAGCCAAGTGTGCGCATATGATGCGTTAAGCTTTAATTTTGCAGCCAACTATTACACTCAACATCAGCTGAAGTTCATTGGATATAGAATAGGGCAAATACTTGTGCGAAAAGAAGAACCTGAATCGTTGCACCAGCCCCATACCACCAAGGTCCCGAGATACCGTACTTGTACGCGACGGCGCTAGATTGCAGCTAAGGAGGTTAGAGAAGCTTTAATTGCAAGATTCTTGGAAAGATTAAAAACATGCAGACCAGAGTAGCTGCCCATGTCCATGCGGATACAATTCCAGCTGCAATGAGCCCAGGCTTGACACTTCTCGAAGCACTGCTGAATTCCTCAGTATCAGATGGGCTGAACGCGGTGTATCGTGCTTGAAGAGCGGTGAGACACAGCATAAAGATGCTGAAGAAAAGTCCGATTCCTATTGGTAGTATTCAGTCACCTCATTGTAGCAACGAGCTTGGGGCTTGCATACCAATGACTTCCAGACGTTCAGCCAATAAAATAAGTGGTTGGGCTATATTCTGAAGGTTAAGCAACGCACCGACACCATATCCAGCTCCTTGAGGAAGAATAGCCTCGTTCGAGCTCATCTCAGCACAGTCGACTCTCGAGGGAGGGAACGAAGAAAGGCCACGCGCTTTCTCGGATACATATTCGGAGGATAGATAAGAATGGGATCCTTATCACAACACAGGGCGGGATAAAAGCGCTCAAAATGAGATAAGATGATGACTTTGTTCTAAAATAAAAGCTCTAAGCGGGCATTTGAGGGAAAAGAAGGAAGCAAATGCCTTCTCGCGATAAGCACCAATATATTACTTGAAGATATGATTGAAATACAAGCCAGACATGATGCATGGGAGAGCATTGGGAACGCGTAGATATTTCCTCAGATAAGATAAACAGAATCTGAGGAATGGCAATAGAATATAGTGCGTTTGTAACACAGTACTGACAGCCTGTACTTCATATTCGAGTTGCCGCTAGCTGGCAGGCCTTGACAATCAATAAGAGCAAATAACGCGTAGTCTGAAAGTGGACGTAATGAACGGTACACTATGCCATATACATACCACGCACTATCTATGATCAAGACCGAAATTATTTTTGACTGCGCTGCGGAACTCAGCGCGTTCTGTCGTGTAAAAACGATCATTCTTTTTTCCGAGTGCATAGCGGCGCTTTTGGACTGCGATGTCGGAAGAACCGGGCCGTAGCGACACTGCCACTCGAGTTAACCCACGCCAACGGACTTGACCGCAACCACGGAGACAGCACTTGCGCGACAACAATCCATGGACTGGTCTTTGAATGACCCACCATATTCAGATCCCAGATTTGATGATATATCGAAAGCAGTTGCGTCCAACAGCCTACTCCCAGAATCCCTAAAAACTCATGCCTTATCCCGCTTATCTAACGCGAAATTACACCTGCCACTCATCGACCAAGAAATCGCTCGTGTAGAAGCGATTCTTGAGGGTTTAAAGATACGTAGACGGGAGTCAATAGCTCAAATCAACTTCTATAGCTTAGCGATGGCGCCTGTGCGCAAGTTGCCAAACGAACTACTTTCACGAATCTTTCAGGCATGCTGTTCCGACTTGGGTCCATTATCTATTCCCCTAAACCGCTCTAGTTCTCACTTTGTGATATCAAGAGTATGTTCAAAATGGAGGCAGTTGTTTTTCGATACTCACGAGTTGTGGGGGGACATATCTGTTGCATTTGGGGACGTGCTAGAAACAGAGATACGTGTTCGCATGATTCAAACTACTCTGGATAGGTCCGGAATTTTACCAATTGTTCTGAGAATCCAAAGCTGGCCATACTCGGTCTCAAAAACCCCTCTGGATCCGCTCATGCCATACTTGGGTCGTATCAGACATCTCGTCATCAGAGACCCAAGACTGATAATTCCATTCCTCGAATCACCTCCTCACTTGATGAAATTCCTGCACACCCTCGAAATTTGGGACCACGGGCACGAAAAAAATGTCTGGAAAGTTACATCCTTGGGCAATGCACCCAATCTCCGTGATATCCATTTATTCGGAGATCCTCGGCCCTTACTGAAATCCCTCATTTATTTTCCCCTCTCTCAAATCACAAATATTTCATTGCTTTACGTTCCACTCCGCGACTACGATATTTTGGGCATTCTGCACCTTGCGCCCAATCTCATTTCTGGCTCTTTCGCGATCGGAAACCCCAATACTGTTTCAATCCTCACTGAAATCAATGACTTGATATTTCCACTGATCCACAACATTCACTTCCTTTCACTGGATCATCCTCAAGTTGAAACTTCATTGGCTGGCCTGCAGCCTGACCGACTCATCCTCTCCGCAGTCCGAAACGTCTCTGTGCGGGCGTGGAGATGGAGGCCCTTGCTTAGCCCAATCATCCTATATTCGGGTGCTCTCGAGAAGTTGGATATTCAAACAGCAAGCATCTCGGTCGATGACCTTCGAGAGCTACTCCTAGGTGCCCCGCGCCTTACTTTCCTCTCCATCACACGTCCTCGGAAACCAAGCGTCATGCTACCCATACAAATCATTGATAAAATAGCGGAGGGTGCGCTAGTCCCTCGCCTTGAAACACTCAGATGCTACATCGATAGCAGACACCCTGCGGCACCGCAGATGTTAAGCTTGCATCTTGACATGCTGGAGCTGCGGCGTCTGGACACTACGAAGGCCAGCCACATTGCCAACGTGACTTTTTGTTTTTTAGAAGACCGGGAATGGGTGCAAAGATTTATGCTGGTCGGGCTACTACAGCGCGTCAAGAAGATGAACCAGGAAGGCTGGAAAATAGAGATATAGCGTGTGTACCTTGACTCAACAACATTATCATTTCGTGTTGCTAATCATATGCTCTTTATTTCGATGGTTGGACAGACCATAAGCAAGCAAAATACCGGGTCACGGGCTTTTTCTCAATTATCCATGCGTTCAATAGCTGGCTTAACACCTGCCCCCTGTTCGAACCACACCCCTGCATGATGCCTTCCTATAAAAACCGCCACTTTTAAACTTGCTGGTTGGGTATATTTTCTATCTTTTACTTTTTTCCGGAGTTAGGTTTTGAATGACAGGATGATCTTGTCGTGTTGACTCTTGCTGGCAAATTTTATCAATCCATCTACATCTGTCCTTGGCAGACTTCGTTTTCACGATTCTTCGATCTGTCCAAGGTAGTCTACCTGTCCACTTTGACAACATGCACTGTCGTCCTGTAGCCCATCTCCTATTCTTCGGGCAGCTTCACATCAGTGAATCTGTTTGGGGCATTCATATTTAACGATCTCGGATGTCCGAGCATGTGGTTGTCCTGTTTTCTTTGGCACTGACGCCAACATCATGACAGCATTTGAATATTCGAAGTGCGCGGAAAAATGGAAGACTTGGCTTCAATTATACACACAACAATCAAGGCCGGAGCAAAATTTCGACATGGGATGAGTATATAAACATTGGGCTTGCTAATTTATCTGTCAGTAAAGGTCACCTAGGATCCACCAATGACTCTCTCTCTCGCCGCTAAAATTGTTATTGTCCTGGCATCGCTTTGTCTCAACTCGAAGGTAAATTCTTCAATATAACACGGAAAATCATCATTGACTGTGACGCTAAGAGGGCGACGGCCACCCAAACCTGTCTTGAATACTCGTCACCCTCCTTCAAACTGGTTGCGCGCTCAAAGTCCAACCCCACCACCGTCACGCCCATCAAAGTTATTGATGCGTATACCGTCCCCCGTGTAGGATACTCGATCCTTTCGGTATGTGCATTTCGCATCTCCCACTCGCCATAACCGAGCGAAACTAATCTGTCGATCGTAGGGGTGCACAACTTGCTCCAGCAGCTGGGACTCTAACGTTCTGGAGAACGGTGGGTTCCTCCCCAAGGCAGGACCCCTCAGCGCCCTGCGCACAGTATCTTTCTCCTTGGTCGAGGGGGAGTCGCCCAGCTTCATTTCTATCCAGACCCCGCCGTACCCACTGACGGCCTATTGTTTTACGGTTTGGACGCTTCTTTTTGTTGACAGAGACCATGTGGTGCTGATCGTCGACGGCAGGAGAATCTCGTCGACCCTGTGGGTCCGCGGATCCTCGCGGGGCGCGGCGATGCAGAAAGCTGGGCTTTGTGTGCCAATTCTACTGCGAATGGGCGCTCGGATGTCGTGTGGGCTCCGAAGGCAAACCATGCTCATTATATTAAAGAGAGGTGTCAGGAGGTGTATCTTGAGCGCGTCTAGTTTGTGTTGTACCACGTACTATGTAAATGAGCAACTATGTGCTAAAAATCTTCTTTCACCTCCAGTACAGTTGCAGCCGTTCTTATACTCTGGTTCTCGTGGCCTGATTGAATCTACCCAGTAGGTGACGTGAGCGTGATGAGCATCTCAGAAATCATGGTCGGGAAAGCCAGTACGAAAGAGAGCAACGCCGCCCCGATATAGGATACCAACAGTCAGTAGCGGTTTGCCAATACTAATAGGCATCGAATCAATAGAACCGTACTACCTCACGTGTCACCCATCGCACACCCAAGCTTGGATCCACGAGAATAGACAAGGACGTCTCCTAGGAGACGCACGAACGGATGAGGCTGCAGGAATCTCATCTCCACAAAATGCGGAGGGGAAATGTCCAAAATTGGGGCGAATGAAACCTTTCTAACAGCCGCTTGACACTTGAGAGATCGGGATTTGAATGCTGCGGAATCGAAGTGGAGAGATGACCTGGGAGGGTCAGGTCGGATCAAAGACGAAATGGGAAAGGGCGCGACACTCAGACTGCCCAATCCTCCAGAACAGAGAGGGGTGGGTGGTGTGGGGACCGTCATTGGCATCAGGCGAGCTCGAACTTGAAGTCACCATCCTGGAGGAGTAGCGCGCTGTTACATAGAAAAGGTCATCGCATACACCTCAAGCGGAGCCACCGAGTGTCGTATATGTAGATTCTAGAGTCTAGAGGAGGCGCATGATGCTCTGAAGAACTTCCTAGGTGGAGCCTTGGCACCAACCAACATAACTATCAGTCGTCGAGGTTATTCGCAACTCTATCAGCAAAGAAGATCAGCTACTTTAGATGGAGTGGAACTTTGCTACCTATTTGAAAATTTACATTAGCCAACGAGGAATAGTGACCGTACCATGCCGCCGTATCCATGTTTTTAGAGATGTGTGCGCGCCTTTTATTTAAGAGTTGAGAAAACAATCATCCATCTTCGTTTTCGGAAAACCAATTTTAACTTGAGGACAAGGAGATGTCGATCAAGCAAAATAGACTTGTGTCGGAGTTTTAAAATAGAATGGCTGTCACTCCACAGGATGATTCAACTCCATCCAGCGCTGGACCGAGAAATCTTCAATCGACAACCTCTGGGAGCTGCGTTATCGTTGATGATGGCACACATATTTTAGGTGAAACCATCAACTGACCTCTTTCAATAGGCTGCCAACCTCCTCTTCGATGTGCATAGTTCTGTTCTATTTCTAACGATCGTGAACGGGAGCCGAAAAGCTTTCTGTGACGTTGATAAACTTGCGCGGGTCCAACTGTGTGCACAGAGCTACGATACGCTTTGCTCATCACATCATGAGGCTGGCATTGCTCACCTATCCTGTAACACTGTCGTCGGTGTACTCAGCGTTCGCCAGAACGACTTCAAACGATGCCGCTCACACTTTCAGCTCTCGCGCCCCAGCCGGCTCTAAATCCGTCATCGTTCAGATGTTTGAATGGACATGGGACAGCGTCGCGTCAGAGTGTACCAACTTCGTTGGTCCCGCTGGCTATGGCTATGTTCAAGGTATTACATACATATCGCCTTTGATGCAAT
This sequence comes from Sphagnurus paluster, assembly GCA_018282025.1. Lineage (NCBI taxonomy): Eukaryota > Fungi > Basidiomycota > Agaricomycetes > Agaricales > Lyophyllaceae > Sphagnurus > Sphagnurus paluster. The sequence goes on along the minus strand of JABCKI010000164.1, from coordinate 13,509 downwards.
TAACGTCCACTCACAGTGAGCCCGCCCATGGAGCACATTCAGGGTTCCCAGTGGTGGACCGACTACCAGCCCGTCTCGTACATTCTTACCTCCAAACGTGGAAATCGCTCTCAGTTTCAGAAGTGAGTGTTATTCCTATATCTAATCAACTTTCAACCTTTCTCAAGCGCCTCGTAGCATGGTTGCTACCTGCCACGCAGCCGGTGTCAAAGTCATCGCTGGTGAGGTTTTGAATTTGGGAATCGATATGCCAATCCGCTGCAATACATCCGCTCTGATTACACCTTCTTCTCTAGATACCATCTTCAATCACATGGCTGGCATTGACTCCGGTACTGGTGTTGCGGGCAGTACTTTTACACACTACAACTATCCCGGAATATACGAAACACAAGTACATATCTGTTCACGTTCTTGAGCAATGCCTTATACTTTATTAGGACTTCCACCATTGCGGGCTGACGCCTGGGGACGAAATCGTTGACTATACTAGCAGGGCTCAAGTACAAACCTGCCAACTCGATAACCTTGCTGAGTAATAGTTGTTTTCTTGCCTCTCTTATCTCTTTCTGATATTTCCATCAGTCTCGGAACAGACACCGACTACGTTCAAGGCATTCTTGCACGGTACGCAAACGACCTTATCTCTTTAGGTGTCGATGGACTTCGTTTGGACTCCGCAAAACGTAGGGTTGTTTCTCGTCCCTTTTTGACAGGTTTGATCAAATTCATGTTATTAGATATCGCTGCTAGTGATATTGCCAATATTTTGAGCCGTCTTTCAACAAAGCCCTACATCACACAGGAGGTTATCTGGGGAGCAGGGGAGGCGGTTCAGCCCTCGGAATATATCGGCAACGGTTCGTTTTTGACATTATCTGGAAGATGAATACTGAAAGACCCTTGTAGGTGATGTCCAAGAGTACGTCAGATTTAAATTCATCGACTTGACATGGTATCTTTCTGACTCGGTTTCCTTCTAGGTTTAGATATAGTTCAGCGCTGATGGGCGCTTTTCTCGGTGGTGGTATTTCTAGCCTCCAAACCCTGGAAGGACGTGGTAGGTCTAACATGTGATACTGGCTACTGGCACTGACGTTTATCTCCTCAGGTTGGATAGCAGGTGATCAGGCTAATGTCTTTGTAGCAGACCACGACACCGAAAGGGTGCGTCTGCTCAACATCTCTATGTATGACATTTTCGCTGAGTTGGAAGCAGAATGGTGTATCCTTGAATTATACTTCACCGTCAAACACATACATCTTGGCCCACATCTTCTCGCTTGCTCACCCCTATGGAACGCCCACAGTACTGTCGAGTTACTCTTTTTCTACTACCGATGACGGTGCACCCAATGGAGGTCTGCCTTTTTTCCTACCCTGACATCTCCACACAATATCAATTTGCCTACTAGGAACTGGGACCTGCTCTGCCACGGGCGGAAGCGGAGGGTGGCTCTGTCAGCATAGGTATATAGCTATTAGTGGTATGGTGGGGTTCAGAAACAACGTAGGCTCTGCCGCTATGACCAATTGGGTATCCCCGCAATCGCAGCAAATCGCATTTGGCCGTGGTATGTTGGCGTCGCTATTCTCTATCTGCACGGCATCTTACACCACCATTCCAGGTTCATTCGGATTCGTCGCAATCAACAATGCCGACTCTCCATGGACCGCGACGTTCTCTACATCCTTACCTGATGGTTCCTATTGTGACGTTATCAGCGGAACGAGCTCATTGGGATTGTGCACTGGCATCGGCCTGACTGTTTCAGGAGGATCCTTTACCGCAACAGTCGCCGCCCGTAGTGCCATTGCGATCCACACAGGTGCTATGGGTTCTGGTGGCAGCAGCCCCGGGACGGGCACTGTATCTGTGACATTTGCAGAGACCGCCACAACTGTCTACGGGGAGGTTTGTTGACGTACTATGTTTTAATCCTGTATTTTGACCAACTCCGATGCGCAGAATATCTTCCTAGTGGGGAGCATTTTTCAACTTGGCTCATGGGCACCTGCTTCTTCGGTACGCCTTGTCCTCCCCGTCGAGAAATGCAGAACGTCAATGACTGAAGTCTCGATTAGATCGCGCTGTCTGCGGCATCGTATCCCGTCTGGACAGTGACAGTGACGCTACCCGCTAGTACGACTTTCGAATACAAATTCGTTCGCAAGGCTGCAAATGGAACGGTACGTAACGTCGACTCTGAAATTGAAGTCCCCTTCTCACTTGAATATAAAGATCACTTGGGAGTCGGATCCCAACCGCCAGGCAACTGTCGCTGCTTCTGGTACTCAGACACTGGCATCCTCTTGGAGGTAGTCATGTTCTATAGATTTTATATATGTGACCTTCTATTATTTACGCCGTAGTCTAGAAATTGAACCCCATCCGGGAATTTAATTGAGAAAGCCCTATAGATTTGCTTAAACACAAAACAACCCGGCACCGATTTCAGCGACACTTTCACTGCAGGCTTAAAAGTTTCAGCCCGGATCCGAGTAGTCAACTTATGTGTCTTTGATTCCCACACTTTCAAATTCCGTTTGTGCCTTCCTCCACCTACAATGGACGACGGACGATCGATTTAACTCTGTTTGAGATGAAAAGAACCGGTCTTGAGGCGCCAATGGGATAACCATTTGTCTTCATTCGCCTTGTTTTCTGATGGATCCTGGACACGCAAGGACCAAGCAATGTGTAAGCGGTGAGTGGGGGCGTTGATCTGAGGAAAACTTAATGATTTTTTGCCCAGCGGTGCTACTAGCCAAGGTTCGGGTTAAGTTGAAGGACTATTATGTCAATTTTATTGAAGAGTCTGGTTCAGATTTTTCGAAGTCTAAGATCCCACAGCTTGTGTATTCCATATTAACGGTAAGTAGAATTCAAAAATAATCCAAGCCAACGATAACTGATTAATTGATTAATTTCGTGCTCAGAGTCAAAATATCCTATCCATCTCAAGATCCAATACTCGCGACAACGGCGCTTCCCTTCCCCAAAGTTAAGACCGCACAGATCTACATTCTAGTTGATTAGCAGCGATGTGTGCACTTTTTGAGAATTAACCAAAGATCTGTACTAATCTCATCACTTTTTTAGAAGATGCATACAAACTTGAGCACTCAGCGCTGCGCTCGAATCGAACTTTCAACCTACTTTCAACATTGAAGTTCTTCCAAGAGATATCGGCAATCAACCAAAATAGACTTGTATCATCGGAGTTGATTGTCTTGATCATCATGTTGTGGACGTGTGCACTTCTTCAACTTCTGCTCAAGACATGCGGAACGGTTCAATCGGGGTACGCCTAGTTTCCTATCAACCACGAAACTTTGACTTGAGTATGAAACGATTGAATTCGTTTAGCATTCTATCCTAGGAGATTTCACATCAATAACTGCTGCGGGGGCTGGTTCCATTGCTCGTGGCGGTATCTGTTGGACGAGGCCATCAGCTGACCTCTTTCCGTAAGTCCTCGACTTCTGTCTTTATGCCTGTTCTCTAGATCGGCCCGATCTGCGTTGATGATTCTGACATCTGACACTAAACTGGCTTCGTTCCACGTTGTGCTAAACTACTTTCTATTTCTAACGACTGCTCCTAGGACGAGAGAAAACCTTCCCCCAAGCTGGATCGATTCGCGTGCGTGCAGGAATGTCGAATACCGCAATCCGCTCATCACAAAATGAATCTTTTTGCGTCGTTGACGTCCCTTGTAACAGTCTCGTTGACTTCCTCATCACTCACTCAGACGATCTCTGACAACGTCACCTACGCTTTGGTCCCTCGGGCCGCGCATAGTTCGAAGTCTGTCATCATTCAGATGTTCGAATGGTCATGGGACAGCATCGCGTTGGAATGCACCAACTTCATTGGTCCAGCAGGCTACGGCTTCGTTCAAGGTATGCATGGAAATTTACAAATCCTTTTGCATTCATTTAACGTGTATTTATAGTTAGCCCACCCACGGAACACATACAAGGTTTCCAATGGTGGACTGACTACCAACCAGTTTCGTACACCCTCACATCGAAACGTGGCAATCGCTCTCAGTTTCAAAAGTAAGTACTTTTAATCCAAGTTATGTGGTATTCTCAGGCGCATTCTCTAGTATGGTTGCTACTTGCCACACGGCCGGTGTCAAAGTTATTGTAGGTCAGTTTTAGGCTTGGGATAGACCTGTATTACATGTGATTGGAATGTGTTTACAGATACGATTTTGAACCACATGGCCGGTATCGACTCGGAAACTGGTGTTGACTCTGGTAATGGTATCGCAGGCAGCCCTTATACACACTACGGCTACCCGGGAATATACCAAACACAGGTATGTAATTTAAGATTCCATGATACTCGCGCGAAAGCACTGACATTTTCATAGCATTTCCACCATTGCGGGCTGACTCCCGGAGACAGGATTTTAGACTTCACTAGTAGAGCCCAACTTCAAACCTGCCAACTAGAAGACCTCGCTGAGTATATCTACTCCGCCAGTGTCTCTTTCCTTGTTCTCACATGATGACCAGTCTAGCCACAGATACGGAATATGTACAGAGGCGCCTTGCCCAGTATGTCAACGACCTCATCTCTCTGGGCGTCGATGGTCTTCGTTTGGACGCAGCGAAACGTGAGGTCGCTTGCTCATCTTCTTGCACAACTGGAATATTATACTTACAGATATTGCCGCGAATGACATCGCCAACATTTTAGGCCGTCTTTCGACGGCGCCCTACATTACCCAGGAGTTTATTTGGGGAGCTGGGGAAGAGGTTCAACCGTTCGAGTATGTGGAGAACGGTGTGTCTTGCTTGATCTCCCCTCCGCCGACAAACCAATGCTTAGCATTCTTTTAGGTGATGTTCAGGAGTGCGTCCTATTTATATTCGTTAAAATCGTGGAGAGATACCCGATTGATGTTCTTCAGATTCAGATATACTACAGCACTGATGGATGCCTTCCTGAGCGGGGGCATTTCCAGCCTCAAAACCTTGGAAGGGCGTGGTAAGTCCTAGCCTCGAGACCCAAAGCTGCGTTGAGTTTTTTCCATTTAGGTTGGATCGCGGGTAGTCAAGCGAATATCTTTGTAGCAGACCACGACACCGAGAGGGTGAATTGACTGCCTTGAACAAGATGAAGATATCATGACTGAATTTAAAACAGAATGGCGCATCTTTAAATTACAAATCACCTTCCAACACGTATATCACAGCCCATGTCTTTTCGCTTGCTCACCCCTACGGGACGCCCACGGTGCTCTCAAGCTATTCCTTCTCCAGTATCCACGAGGGTCCACCCAGCAGAGGTCCGCCTCTTGTGTATCTTATATCTTATAAAGCTCAATTGTCTTTACAGGAACTGGCACCTGCTCGGGAACTGGGGGAAGGGGCGGATGGCTCTGCCAGCATCGGTATACCGCTATAAGCGGTATGGTCGGGTTCAGGAACAACGTTGGATCTACTCCGTTGACCGATTGGGTATCTCCACAACCACAGCAAATCGCGTTTGGGCGTGGTACGTCGAGACAACTTTTCTCAGCTCTTGAAACGGTATGAATATTGTGTCGCTCTACTAGGTTCAGCTGGATTCGTTGCAATCAACAATGCTGACTCTGCATGGACTACGACTTTCTTGACCTCCTTACCCGACGGCTCGTATTGCGATGTTATTAGTGGGACGAGCTCCTCTGGGACATGTACTGGTACTGGCTTGACCGTTTCTGGGGGATCTTTTGTTGCTACAGTCCCCGCTCGGAGTGCTATTGCGATCCACACAGGCGCCATGGGTTCTGGCGGAGCCCCGATAACTGGAACTGTTGCGGTAACATTTGCCGAAACTGCCATAACGGTCTACGGCGAGGTGCGCGACAAGTATTCATCTGGCACTTTTGGATTGACTTCAATTCATAGAATATCTTTCTTGTTGGAAGCGTTTCACAGCTTGGCTCATGGGAGCCTGCTTCTTCGGTCCGTATTTCCTTTAATCATCAAAAGCAAGGAATGGTTTTCACTTTTCGTCATTACTAGATTGCACTGTCCGCGGCATCGTACCCTATCTGGACGGCGACTGTATCCTTACCTGTCGGTGCTACCTTTGAATATAAATTCATTCGCAAGGGTGCAGATGGCACGGTATGTACATCACACCTAGTGACGTTCATGGCCTCTAAAATCTCAACCCAAGATCACCTGGGAGTCTGACCCCAACCGCAAGGTGACCGTCGCTACTTCAAGCACTCAGACGCTATCGTCTTCTTGGAAGTAGTCATACCATAGGTCACAAAAGGTGTGGCGTGGCCTTGTTCGATCGATTAGAGTAACCTATGTAGCATATATGCACATTATCCGCAATAATATAACTATCGAACAATAACTACACCTCAGCCGCTTCATCACGACTACCATTCTCCCATTCCTCGTCGAACATGACGGAGTCCAGTGCGCAAACTAGAAGCCGGTACTGTGCGGTAGAGAGACATTTGTGGCAGCAAGATACGGAGGAGTGGAATGATCAAGGCGAAATTCAAATCTAAAGATGTGCCATCTAACGTCGGAAAACGAGAGTTGGAGTCGGAGAAGAGTGTAGTTTCGTTACAAATGTTCGGTGGAAGTCGTTCGACGAGGCTTGGGATGGAATGATAGAGTAGAGTGTTCTGGGAACTGGACATAGTTGTGAAAAAGAGCCCATCTCAGAAGTGCTCGTCATGCTGTATCGGAGGCTCGTCGGTTAGATGTAAAGTCACTTAATCCAAGAAATACCTTTGCGACGTCCTCCAAGGGAACGGAGCTCCATGGATGGCCTCGTCTCCTTCCAGGCAGCTTCTAGCTCAATACACTCTCTTCTAAGCCTCTCCATCCTGGCCAGCGCCGATTGTATCAGAGGGTTTTGGGCGTCCCGGTCAGATAGTTCGTTAATGTCGACGCCGTCAGAAACGTTACTTGCGCGATGGCTCATGGCGGCGCAAGGAAAATCGGAAATCGCTGGCGCAGGAGGGTCAGTTTTTTATTTATGCGAAATTTTGAATGAGGCTGACCCGAGGCTGACAGAGGACCTCCATGTAAGTGTCCTTTCAGGTACGAGTAAACCATCTAAGAGCGCATGAATTGGTAGGCTTTCCCGGTAGACATACTCAGGAGCGATCCGAAAGGGAGGCTGGAAAGTGCCGGAAACCGTAGTAGATATGGGTGTAGTCAACAGCTCTGGAAAGATATTTCAGCTGGTTCGTGAAATGTAAAGAAAATCAATAATACATAAAGACATTATACCTATATTGCAAATTGTAAAGATATCTCACTGGCATGGTTCGTGAACAGTAGATCGAGGGATGGCGTTGATCTGCTTCAACTTGGACAGAACCAAGGAATTCTGAAGACTCCGACTGGTCCGTGCGCAGGTGCTTCATCAGACCGAACTTGACTCCCACATGCACAATATCTATTAGTATCGACGTGTTGACCATCGCACGCGGCGCTGGTATCTCTCTGCGATAGTGCAAGTGACTGTATACTTCACGGATCTTCGTTTCGTGGCCTAGTTCTCTTGGTTTCATGCTTCGCCTCATGTCTGCCATGTCGTGGATTGGGTTAGCAGCTGACGTACATAATAGTACTACTCTGTTCTATTTCCTTTGTTCCCATGTCCCGTCCGTACCCAAGACCGTACATGCCCATCCGGGACCCCGCCGGCGCTGAGTCCTCTCCGATCTCCCTACTCCCTGTTCCTTCTATCAGCAACCTACCCTACCATCATTCACGCCGCACGCCCACCAAATATATGCGTCTCTCCCTGCCTCCTCGCCTTCCCAGCTGCTACACCAATGTGGACATAGCCCTGGCCCCAAGTTCAATAAGGCAAATTGTGGAGTGGGTAGAGGGTTGTTTTCGTTGTACCGGTGAGTAGGGTGTTGCAGTGGCCTAAGGGAGAGAAGACGGCGAGCAGTGGATGGTATAGTGACATGATGTGGAGCATGTGGGGCTTGCTTCGAGTGGGTCGGAGAGGTGAGGCATTGCCGCAGGGCGGAGACACTCTGGGCGTGCAGGCTTCATCGCGGCGATTAGTCGAATATTAATACTCACACCAATAGAGCTGTATAACGTGCAGCATGGGGCGTGGAGCACGCATTTAGTTGCTTGACCTGGCCAGCTTGGAGTTGGTGCGGAGGTTGTGGACGCCGCCATGCATTTGCGCTCCAGGCTCCGATGGGCTCTGGCTTATGCATATGCTAGTGCCTATGGATGCTTATTTACTCTCCCACTCATGACGCAACGCAACGCAGCTGTATGGCCTTAGTATTGGACCGTGTTATCCGCATTTCACCACCGTGCACGCTGGTTCGACTCCGGTGCAGGTGCTATGGGGTTCTCAGATTTTTTTTTCGTATAAATATCTTCCAGGTACTCGGATTGGCACTAGAACCCTTCAAGTTCAATACCCTGTTCAGGCCAACGCGCCGCCCCAATGTTACAGTACCCACGATGAAGGTTGATATTCAGGGGGTCTGGACGCTGGCTTAACTCCAGGGGATCGGCCCACTAAACTCCAGATATAACAAGATTCGGTATGTCAAGCTTTATTGAACGCTCGAACTTGCCTCCGCGCCCCAAGTATGTACTCTCATGGTCGTAGGTTTGCTCAAGTACAGAAACTCATCCACACAACCCTCTTAGCAAAAACTACTCCGCGTTAGAGAATCAGCTTATCCTCTTGCATGCAATATTAGTCTTTAATACCAAAGGCTTGTGTTTCTGTATCCCTTTGGTTTCACCCTCTTCAGCGATTTTCTTGGTCAAACGCTGTCCTATGATGTCTCAGGGCTAAGGGCTTCTTCTTGCACATGTATTACGTGCCTTGCACTGGTGTACGCGCACCATTGCTCGCCCTTTCGCAGAAGGCCAGTGGCGATGCGCTCGTTCGACCCGGGCAAGGGTGCGTAAAAAAGCGGGAATCGTCGGAATATCTTTTCCCGTCTGAAAGCTGGCCTCTCAGTTCTTTACGACTTCCTCTTCTGTATTACATGCCCCGGCCTGGCATATGCGTATCATACCCGCCCTTTGGCAGTCGAGATGCACAGAACGCCAGTGGCAACTTGCTCGTTCGACCCGAGCAAGGGTACACTCTGGAGAGTGGTTCCCTGTTTTTTTCCCCTGGCATTTCAATGATTAAGCACCAGTACCCGGACGAGGACATACTGATCATACAGTCAAGTAGCACAACAGTACTAGTGGTGCGCCTTTGCATCCCAGCTTCCTTGACCCAGCTCGGGAGGTTACTCGTTCGACCCGATCTGGGGTGCGTGGCTCGGGAGGGCAGGAGTGTTTTTCTTCTCGAATTCAATTTATATTTGCCTGGTGTTCTCTTCGAAGATGCGGAGAAATACGCACAGTTAAACTCAGAAGAAATTCGACACACACACCAGGTGTCTTGAGTTTAGTTCGAGACTCTCGGAGCAGAAGTTGAAAACCATTAGGAAATTTTGCAAGTTACCATCCGCTCCTGCACGATTCAAAGTACGGTGGTAGCGTAGGATGCTTGAAGCGCGCAGAAAATGCGCAACACTCGCAGTCATCAGCCATGTACGCTGGTTAGATTCCAGTACAGGGCTCTGCACTAAATTGGTCTCTTTATTTTCTTCTTCACTTGAAATACTTGGAACTTGACGCGCACAGTGCGCAATTGGTGGAAAGCTTTTATAAATAATCCTTTTTTCATCGACACAATGGCTTTTGCTCGAGTGCGCACCAGACCATTTAATAGTCCCAGGGATTTACTGAGCAGTTGAAAGGCTGTTGAAATGCAAGATAGGAAGAAGAAAAGAGGCAGAAGAGACATGATTACCAATCCTCGAGTCGAAGCCATGATCCCTCGGTGTGGACTTCGAGTCGTATGAACACCCGCATCGCGCCAACCCGATTCGGAGTGCCTTTTAGCTGCTGATGCTAAAAAATATCCAATCACTTGTCATGGAAAGCACATGCCGGAGTCAAACCAGCGTATAGGCTAGAATGAAGAAAAAAAAAACTCACGTAACACCCACAAGAAGTTGGGGCAGTGCGCTTGTGCCAGCTGCGCGACGTGACCGTAAGAGTTATTCAAGATAAGTTATTTATGATACATATACGAGTCTTACCAGGCGTCAAAAATAACAAAAAAAAAGAATAACGTTGACCCGCTGAGGTCGCTAACTTGTGTACCACGGCGTAAAAAATCTGCAGAGAATCATTGATGCGCGCGTGCTCGGGTCGAACGAGTGCACTGCAGACGCTAGGATTCTGGAGTCCTTCAAAGAGTGATGACGAAGTCAAGTTGACCTAAAACGTAGCATGAAAGGGGGGAGAATCAAGGGATGTAATGCCCAAGGGGATTATTCGAGGCCGGCGAGGAAACCAAAACACACTGGATAATCAAAATTAGCCATGAAATTATAGCGAGATAGATACACCGCAGCGGTAATCAATGCATAGTGCATCGGCAGTGGAAAGACGCCTAGATATATTCCAGGGGTGGTGTGCGTCCATAGAGCCTGAGCCTGTCGTTGAGCTGAATTTGGAGGGCCGTACGCCGAAGGGCTACCGTCACGATAGTCTGAACCTGCAGTTTATGACTCTGACTTTAAACTGCATTTGGCCATCGTAAAACTTTAACTACACATGATGAGAGCACCTGGGAAGAAATAAATTGGTGCAGATCAATGTGAAACACACGTATGCCGCGAAGACTCACAGCAGGAAAGATATCCGGCAGGGAGGGTGGAGCTATGAGCTTCACTATACGGAACAGACAGTGAGAAAAGAAAAGAACTTATTGGTAGGGAATAACGATTTATGAAGTCCTCAATCCCGTGCCCCCAGTCGAACGGGAGCCTCGGTACCAAGTGAGCTAAATAAGCGTGTGATATGCTATTACTCCAAGGGGTCATTTAGATATTGTACAGCTTCGGCATAATTTCCTGGGCTGAAGCAAACGAAAATGTATTTTGACCAGGAAGCAACCAGCAAGCCAAGGGGACGAAGATTCTAGAGTAAATTGAGCCTTGCGAGCTGTACTAGCATCCAGATAGGCCTCGACGTGTGTAGGGCTCAGATATAGTGCGTTGGCGGTCGACTAGGAGACTGACCCGCCTCCCTATGGAAAATCAAGATGAAGCCGATGCTCCAAGGGTTCGTGTGCGTCCATAGAGCCTAAGCCTGACGTTATATTGGGTTCGGAGGGCTGAGCACAGAGCATTGAGCACTGAAGGACCGCAAAGTTCGCAGGTTATTGCTATTGGGTTAAGCCGTAGTGTGCTGTCATGAAACATGATGAACACACCTCAGCAGAGACAAATTGGCGCATCCCATTGGTGTTAAACGCAGTTACTCCGTTATGATTCATTACAGAAACTTTATCGGGTAGTGATGCAGAAGGACGGGGTTGGGGGGAGAAAGAAAAATGTAAAAACCAGAGGAGCCAGCCCAATCTATCACCCGTGCCCAAGTCGAACGGGAGCTTGGGTGTCGTGCTTAAATAAGCGTGCAAAGTGGGCAACGTGCTGTAACTGTTGCTCTAGGGGGTCAGATATACATCGTACAGCTTTAGCGCAATATAAAGGAGTGAAGGAGATGAGGATGAATTCTGACCACATGCCAAGTGGCGTTGATGAGGATTCTCTAGCAACATGACAGTTCACTTGAGCCTTTCAAGCCGTATAATTTTTTGAGTAGGCCTTGGCGTGTTCAGGGCGTGAATTGATGTTGGTCAAGCATGTTATAGAGGCGAAGAATCGAGCTGAAGCTGTTGGGGCTTGGGGTGGCGGAAAGAAAATGAGGATCAAATTGCGAATTTCGGCCGATGGTCAATGGTCCGTGCGTTTACCTCTTGACACACGTTTAGATACACCATCCCGCGTCACGATTTTATATCTGCTGAAGATGAATTGAGGTTGACGAAAAGTGGTGTGCATTGGATACGTGAAAATTTCAATTCAGTTTCTCGATGTAGAAGAAAAGTATATCGGAATGAACACATCGTTAATTAGATGCAACCGCCGGCCATACAAGGGGTGTGACGTGAGGCAACCGAAATGGGAAGCAGTCACGGCACAAGGTGTAGTCTCGCAGATAGAACTGGGTTAAGTCCTCTATTGCAAAACTGGGGCGTATCTACCTGTAGCTAGCCTTTAAATATGCTTGGGAATATCACATGGTGAGGTAACGACAGTAGGTAAGTAAAGTGGTAAAAGATAAGATAAATGAGAGATCAGATGTCACCGTGTAACGATGGTCACGGTGCCGCTACATACGCCCTCCAGGCATCACACAAGACGGGGGATGCCTCACTAAGATAAAACAAGTGGAGAAGTCGATAGAGTGACGTTAAAGGAGAGTGGTAAGCAAGTTTGGTGACTTGCGGACAAAAAATGAGCGTAGGGGGAAGGGTATATGGTATAAGGTGAGTGACTGATGGCACATCACCGGAATTGATGCTCGGCGTCTACTCTTCGCCGCTGGGATAGTCGCGAAGCTCGTCCTCCTCAGTCTGCTCGGTGTCCTTAGCACGTCCCTTGCCCTTGTCCTTAGCAGTGGGAGCCCTGGGGGTGGTGGAACCTGAAGGCTCGTTGGATTCGGTGGCAGGGTCAGAACCCTGGAGTTCCTTCTTCGACGAAGAGCGTCCACGACGCTCAGAAGGCCCGGCCTCAGGATTGGTTTCTCCATCGATGCGCATAGGAGAAAACTCGCGGTTTGAGCGGCGCTTCTTGTGAGGGTGTTCCTCATGATCACGATGCATGGTGTGAGTCACAGAGGAGACAGAAGAGCGGGAGGGGCCTGGAGTCTTGGTGTGGGTGTGGAAAGGGGAATAAGATGCGAGCATCGTCATGCTGCCCTGACCGGCGGGCTGCTGCTGCTGTGTAGAGGTATGCAGTTGTTGTAGCTTACGCTTGTGGTAGAATTTGTCTTTTCTCTCGGCCTCGCCGTGAGGGGAGCGCAATGCGCGCATCATGTCTTCAATAGCCTGATCATTAAAGGAGTAGTCAGGGCGGCGGAGAAGACCAAGATCTGCGAAGCGCGTGAAACGAGGGTCGATGAAAGTGGTGGGGATAGAGCCATAAGGCAGCCAGAACTTTCGGGAGGGGATCTCCCATTTCTTGTCCTTGAAGTTATAGCGCGTGGCACGGTAGGGGAAGTCCTCCGGATTGTCGTTGAGGATTTGCACAACTGAGTGATAGCCAGCTGGGAGGTGGCTAACAGCAGGGGAGCGCTGGCGTATGGCAATCTCGTGATCGACGATTAATTGCATTTGTGCAGGGTGAATGATGTAAATGTCCTCAGGACTATCAGGGCTGGCGACCATGAGGAGCTGGGAGAGGCTGTCCTGAATGACGTAGGGATGGAGAATGACAGGGCGCGAATGAGTGTTAGGCATGATAGGTGATGGGAACGAGGTGGCGCGCAGCGTAAGAATAGGTAGAATAGACGAAGTAGAGAAGGTAGGATTGATAGTGGTTGGAATGGGGGTGTTGGGAGGTGAGGACT
>JABCKI010000163.1:0-30421 GCA_018282025.1 Sphagnurus paluster | reverse complement strand
ACCAGAAGCCAGGCAAAAACTTCTCCCAGACCCAACACTCTCCATCATTGAACTCCTCCAGTTTTCTCATTCATTCCATTTTTCTTTGTATTCAATGTGCAGGAGGCGCTGCGCGCCCTCAGTGTCAGTTTCGGAGCGAAAATTTCATGTTTTTATGAGTCACCAAATCAATTCACCATTTGCCTCCGGGGTGCGTGACAACCGTTACATTTGGCCGCCGGCGAAGTGGCCGTGACACGTGACAGGTGAATTGAATGAAATGGCCCAGTACTCACTGCGTTGCGGTCATAAAAACCACCTGGCCCGCCCGGGACTTGCTGTCCCGTAACTTCGTGACGATTCCTGGGAGGGAAACCATTTCCTGTGTTCGTATTCGTGTTATTATAGGCTTGGTTCCCTGGTATTGTGGCCCCAGTATTCATACCGGCCGGTGGTACATCAGTTGCGGCGTTTTTCTGACGCAATTGAAGGCAATAATTAGACGAATATCGAGTCAAAAAAAGGAGCAGGGGTTTACGTTTTTGCCGAAGAGAGGCATTGTAAATTGTAAGTGTATAGGTTACTTCGTCGGGTTTCTGAGATGAGCATTACTCTGGCTAGAAAACTACTTTATAAAGCTAGAGAATGTGAGAATCTGTGGTGTAGCACCATTGGAGCAAGGGATGTGGGATGTCATTGTGGCGAGTGACGTGTAGCGGAGCGAATATTATAACTTGCACAGCCCTTGCCGACCAACGTCATTTTGAGGTGCCGTGAAAGCCAGTGTATATATATTTGATATACACTTAGAATGCGCGATGGTAGTCCATGAGTTAGGGAAGTGTGGGATGGATATTTGGGATATGGGAGCATAGGGGTAAGAGACAGGTGTAATGAATGCGACAGTGTGTGTAGGAGAATTCGAATATGGTTGAAGCGATATATGGCGTGCTACTGGTTAACAAAACAAAGCAGCAGCGGGAATAAAATATGAAAGCTTATTATAACAAAGGAAAGCGTGAACAAGATGAGTGAGTTTTCTGCATGGCTGTGTATTGTTGGCCAATGGAGTGTATAACTGTTGCTGTAACGTGTGGGTGGTATAAAATAACACGCTTCTTCATCGCCAAGTTTACGCCAGAAATGAAGGGGTGATAATGAGGGATGCGCGAGTCCTCATTGTCGGATATTGGTATACGCAGGAGGGAGCTCTACGGTCACTGGCTCCTCAGTATCCCTGGCAACCGAGCTGGGACCAGCATCGTCGTGCTGAATGATGTTGACAGGGCGCATCTGCCTCAAAGGTCCCTTCCTGCCGCCGCTTGTCGTTACGGATCCTCCGCCACCATACGAGCTTAGAATATCTGGGGTCCCGCTGCGTGTGGTTACACTGTATCCAGATAATGGTCGACCTTCCGACATTCCACCGAAGTCTTCATCATACGTGGATGCGATCGTGGGATCTGGCACAGTGAAGGGTTCGGGCTGGTAGTACTCTGGTAGTTCGTTTCTATTGTTCCCATTAGCGAAGTCGTTTGGCGATTCGTCTCCCTCATCAGAGTTGAGGAGGTCAACGGGGCGTTCCTTTTGTTTCCTTTGGAGGTTGGAACGTCGTCGATAGAAGAGAAGAAGCAAAGCGATAGCGGCTAGAGCTACAATGCCACCGACAACACCACCGATGATGCCGCCGATATTGTTCCCACTACTACCACCGCCTGTGCCACCTGTGGAACTGGTTGGGTAAGAACCACCTGCAGGACTGCCCGGAGTAGAGCTGGGGCTGGCATCGCTGAGACAGGTGCCGATGTTATTCGGCCCATTGCTAACGGTATTGAGGCTGCTGCCGGCAGTGCCGTTTCCTCGCGCGTCACCGCCGACAATGATCAGGGTGGTACCACCACGAAGAGAGGGGGTCCAGGAGAATCCAGTACCTTGGCTTGGGACATTTGTGATTTCAGATTCGGGGATGGCAAATGACTGGCCACCAGGTATAAGACCAAGGAAGTTGGGTGTCCTAGGTCAGTCTGATAAGCAAAAGCATAGAAGTACGGAATTGATCAGCTCACCCCTGGACTGTTGCGTTGTCCCACCATATTCGGGTTGATACACATTGAACGATTTGATTTGGGGGTTCGATCGAGAATACGAAATCAGGAGAAACGTTCGTCGTGGGGTCGAAGCAAGAGCTATCTGACGATGAGGTAACTTCAGCGGCGACACTTGTTCCTCCAGAGCCGAATCCTGTGGCGTCGCTGACCTGTCGATCGAGTCTTAATCAGTCAGAATTCACAAAAGGAACTCATAACAAGTGACAATATTAGGGGAACTCCTTGCGTTGTCCCAGATAGTCGTCAAAGGACTTGAAGTTCGAAGAAGAGCTCTTTTGCAAGGGTTGACCAGTTGGGCACTGCAGAGTCCAACGATCGTCGTGTGCCCAACAAAAAATATGTGATTTCTACTGCAGTACTCGAATGTCGAATCGCACATGCGATGCACCCAAAGCAAACGATATGAAGGAGACTCACGACGGCTACGAATTGTGAATTGGCTGGGTAATTGAGCTTGAAGCTCACAGTTGACGAACTTCCAGGAAAAGGTTGGTCGATGATCTTCCGCGCCTCAATATTGTTTGCGAGTGGTGTAGGGCCAAATGGAAGGATTAGGACTCGATATGGAGGTTGTCCTCCAGTGCCTGATATGGATATGGTTAGGTTTGAACATTGCTGCGGAATCTTCTCAAATTTCCATGTGTAGGCAACTGAAAGAGTAGGAAAGGCGAGGAGGGTGAGGATGACTGGGGAAATAATCATGGCGGTCATGATGGCTGTGGCCAGGGGATGCGGGGGGTTGGGATCCCGTAGGGGGAGTGTGGGCGGACGCAGTCGTGGGTCAGCAAAAGTATCAGAGCAAGCCGTCTACTTGCCGTTCAGACTAGACCGGTGCCAAGCCTAGTACGACGTCACATTGTCACTTCCTAGTCAGGGTACCACCCTGACTTAGCATAGCACCCAACCTGACTTAGCAGAAAAAAATCAGCACTTACACTGACTTATCTGCCATCATTCCCTCCACGGTCAACATTACCCGGCATCAGTTGCGGCTTTACCCAGACCATCTGGCATCTATTAACCACGAACTCCTGACCACCACTATCATGATCTGAAACTCGGAGAAACCTCCATGCCTCACGGACCGTAACATTCGTATTATCCCGACGCTTAAAATACTCTCGTGCACGGTGTGGACCGTCCTTCTTCTGAATTGGGCCTCTTTGTGATATCTGCTACAGTGTAGGCGGTCCACCTATTCGTCATCATATCCCATCAATCAGGCTCAACTTTCAAGTCTCCCTCCCCATACGACGTGCGAGTAATAACCAAAAAAAAAGATCTCCCAAGCAATTAGGTTTTGAGCTAGTACTTCGCTGATCTCAATGCATACGGGCGTACCTCGTTGGGTGGCTGGTCGACTTTTCTGCTAGGGTGGCAGCCTCATGGGCTATGCGTTGGAACGCGTAAGCTCAGGCCGAGTAGGTCTTGAAGCCCACTACTGATATGGGATCATCTCTTAAGTGTGCTGTGTAGAACCACCCTTCGCCATTTCAACCTCAGCCTGGACGATTCATGTAACGCCTCTGATGATCATTCCATCCAGTGGTGTGATGATATACACTCTTTTATCTCTCTCGTATAATACTCCTCTTACCGCACTGAGTTAGACATGGACAGTAACAAGCCTATTATTTGATTGCGAGAGGTTGCGACTGCTGTACACTCCCTCACGCACCCCTCACGCACCGACAATCCCCGTGGCTTAACTTGAACTTGGCCCGTTTGTGGTTTGTGACGACCAACGTTTCTTATACTTAACGTATGTATTTCCAAAAAAATATAATGCCATCAACACATTACTTTTGTCCTTGCACGCCATGGGGCCCAACCGCTTTCATTCCACAGATCGCGATGAAAATCATGCTCATAGTTGTCGCTCTACCCTATTACGGCTACTTCACTACTAGCGTACCTGCCAGCAGCAACGAGGAGGCTTCTGCAGGGGAACACGAGGTTAC
This sequence comes from Sphagnurus paluster, assembly GCA_018282025.1. Lineage (NCBI taxonomy): Eukaryota > Fungi > Basidiomycota > Agaricomycetes > Agaricales > Lyophyllaceae > Sphagnurus > Sphagnurus paluster. The sequence continues at coordinate 26,373 of JABCKI010000163.1, read as the reverse complement.
TGTGTAAGGCACGTTTCTTTTTCAATTTCCATTCTCGTCCCAATGATCGCCATAGCAGAACCTCAGGTGGGTCCATAATGACCCCCGGACAACGCCACTTCAGCTAAATTGCAAGTGATTCTTGAGTAAAATTGTGTACATCCGACCAATGTCACCCCTCCTGTGGCACCCTCGATACTTGTTTATGTCGCTGTGAACAAGGTGATCCTGGGTGGCTGGGTAACGTGAGTACGACTTAATGGAATTTGCTAAAATCTGTCACCGACAAAATCACCATATCTAGTGACGCCAAAAATCCGTGGCCAGGTGAAGGTCATGAACACCGAATTTGCGAAATCTTATCCCAGAATGCAATAGCCTTTGATCGTACTATGAACAATGAGCGGCTTTTGAATGTGCTGAACAGAAAGTATGTGAGTTCTAGGGTTGATTGTCGATCTATGTGCTCTTCGGCTCTTTTTATTTTCATCGTTAGTTAATTATTCTAAGCTGTGGCGCAGACCTATGAGCAATTTGACTTCTAGCACTCTGAACACTCATCAACAGCACCAAAATACTGTTCAACGTTAATTGTTCTCATTTTGGTACACAGATAGCTCAGCTCATGACGCTGTCGTCTTGAAATGGACCCTTCCTATCAGGACGAAGAAGCACAATCTTGGTGTACACGAGGCTGGGCACTAGGACTGTGTCTTCTGGTATGAGATTAGAGTCTTTGTAATTTCTGCCGGTGGAGCCTTGGTTGATCATCTTACCGGGTAGGGTACTAAAGAGCAATGACAACCTTGTCTCGCACACTTCGGCATCGCAGGCATCGGATACCTTGGGATGTCCGAGGAACAGAAATGAGTATACTCGAGTTCGGGCAGTGTCATATGTGAACTCACTCGTAGATATTTTACATCTCCATTGAAAGAGGGTATTAAATTTCCATGGGCACACGAAGTACTAGTCATCAACTTCATAACGTTAACGCCTGTGAACCATGTAACTCCAAAAGGGCAATGTGTCCATCCCAGAGCGTAAAGGCCGCCTTCTCCACCACTATTCCTTGTCTTTTCCGTTCTCTAGCTTTATTACTCAGCATAAATAATTTCTTGCATCTATTTCTATCTTATTTGCTTGTTCCTCGGTGTGTGGAGCAGATCTATGTAGAAATTTTGGACATTTCCGGTGTCCTTCCCTTGCTGGTTGATGAAATAGAATTTTTACGAGCTCCAATTGCACCGCCATTGGGTAACTATAATCTCGGCATCCATGGCGTGATGGAACGCGATCTTCGCGCTCCGCAATCACCTGCCGCGGGAAGGGAAAACCCGCGTCAATGGTCAGTGGCAGCTCAAGGGCATTCTCGACCAAGTAGTGTCTCACTGTACAACCCTCATGCCCGAGCTACGGAAAACTCCGGGAACACTTCTAGGTCGCTCCAGTCCGTGAAAAATTGATAGTGTGCGACTCAAGGTTCAGACCCCCAAGTGATTTTTGGCGCTGCAAATATGAGGTTCGAGTCATACTGTATGCAGTATGTGACACAAACCGCAGCTGATCGCTTTGGATTCCAACTTCTCCTTACCCTCCCCGTGGTCTTCGGTGGACGAGGACGATCGTGATCGAGTGTGGATCAAATTTGGGATAAACGATTCTGAGAAGAAAGATTGAGGGTCCACTTGGATGAACTCCCGAAGGTAACAAGGCCAAAGCCATTCTGTTAGAATTAACGGTCGAGAAGTTAACCAAGGTACAGGTATGTATTGCTACTAGAGTAGGCGGTAGAAGTGGTGAAGGCGGCGAAAATTAAGATTATAGGCTACAACACGAGAAAGGAAGTCGTACTAGTACAATAATGCAGAAGGAGCAGTATAGAGAATGCCAGGGTAGTACAGGATGAGATGAGTGTAGATGCGATGCGATACGAAGACGATGAGGAAGTAGAGATCCGAGTTGTGTCATGGCGATAAGTGTCAGTACATCGGTATCAAATGAGGTAGGGTATGGATGGGGGGAGAGCAAGCTTGAGGGTGTTAGTTTGTCAATGAGAATTGGATTAGAGTGTCAGATGGTAGAGAAAGCCTCTTGTATTTTTGTCAGTTGATCTTCTGTGAAACCCTTAAGTTAATTGTCCTACAGGCCAAGAAAAGAGCAACACGTACTGTTGAAGGAACTTTCTTCTGACATCGCACTGAGAGCAGCTATGCCACTTCGCAGAGTATCCACGAGCTCATCATCGCTACCTTCTGTGTTGGGAGGCCATGAATTAGACAGTGACCGCACCCGCGAAATCTCGTCAATGAAAACGTGGCAAGCTGCCACCCAGAGTGTCTGTGCATATTCGTGTCATTAACTTGCCTACAAGAGACAGAGAGAGGACTTACGCCCATAATCGGGTTGATATACCCAATATCTGGGATATTCAAGCCGCCAAACGTGAACATATTTCGCGCCGCTGCAAGACAATGCTGCTTGGAAGAAGAGTCCGCATATGAAAAATTAATGTGGAGCTTGATTGTCGCAGCATCGGTCAGTGCGTGGACGAGGAGAAGGGTTCGAGTGGAGGGATGCTTTGGATCTAAGTGGTAAAGCGAGGGGAGGGTATTACGGAATGTTTCAATTAAGCGGTTAATGGATTGAAAAGCAGCCGTGTATGAGTGGAATTCCCGCGTTTGCATGTCTACTCAACATAAATAGATCAGCTACTAGAACAATTAGAATATTAACGGTGACGTACTGGGCATCCATTGACCAGCGAGCTGTGCTGATCTATGAAACAAAATAGCTGCCTTCGCGTTGAGCGCCGTCATAGAATGACCGTGGCCACTTTCTGCAGAATTTGCAAGGAAGCTTCTGATGGTGTTGCTCCCGTGGATGTCAGGATGCAGGAGTCCCTGTAGCAACGTTAATCGTCAATAAGGCTAATCTCGATTATCGATGAAAATAGGAACTCACGTCCGAATAACTGGAGATATCCAACGGCCAAGGTGTGTCGATTTGCATGCCTGGAGCTTCCAAAGTTCCACAAACGCTCATGGGTGGTTCTAAAGCAATCGAAATATACTTGTGCAGCATCAAAACAGTCCAGAAGCCGTTTATCCGCTCGCCCTCTTCAATACCATCACGAGGTTGACGCAATGAGATAGGGATATCAGACGATAGGCCGATGGTCGATGGAGGGTAGAGGGAAATAGAGCGTATCCTGTGCAGCCCTGCGCCGATGGCTAGTGTGACGGCACTTGACGCGTGGCATTTTGCCTCGAGAAAGCGTCCTGTGCGAAGCAGGTAATATGATAACAGCACTTCGGCCTGTAGGGTGTGTAAGATGACATCTGGATGCGCTCCGAGTACGTCCGTAGCCGCGTGCTGTAATGCACGAGTCAGGAAAGAATGTTCCTCCAATAGCAGTGGTTCCGAGCGGGAAAGATGTACACCCCATAAGTATACGGCGCTAAGGACGGCAGGAGTTGGGCGCGATGGATGACCGAAAGAGAGACGGAGGAGTGTTGCCTCCCGAAATCGGTTGGGATTCAAAAAGAAACCGAACTCGGCGCTGTGAGGCAGAAATTGGTCTACGCTGATATGTTTTTTATTATTAGAATAGCTGACAAGGTGATTGAAAAGGATAGCTTACAGGCTCTGAATTGTAACAAATCCTGGTTCCTATCGGTTTTATTAGAAAGGCGATTCATTTGGAAGATAGAAATAAGAAACATGCCTCTGTCCCAAGAAATGGCGAGTTTGTATACTGCCGTTGAGGAGATGATGATGAGCCACTTGAGCCAACTGACTCAGTCTTGGTCTCTATGGCCCCGAAACTCCTCCACGGTGGATGTGCTGAAGAAAGGGTCGGGCTGGTGGATGTTGGCGAAAAGGGAGACAAAGGGCTATAGGAGTGCTCTGGTATTAACAATGAAGTTTGCAGCCTTGATTGGTTAGATTCGTGATATGGTCGGTACGGGTCGTGAAGAGTAACGGAAGGGGTGCTTTCTTCCGGGTGCTCGAGCTCGTGGAGGCGGGCTTCTAGTCGAGAAACGGTATCCTCCAAGACCTTTGTTCTCGAGCGCCCAGGACCATCTGAGTATTCGCATTCATCATCCTTAGGATGTTTTCTGCATGGACCACATATGGGCTTGACACCATCGCATTTCTGTAGAAATATCAGTGGTTTGTTGAGTATGGATTTACATATTACGCACAATTTTCAAGAACCTTCGGAAACACGAACAGTAGTGTCAAGAAATATAAAAGATTTCAAAGTAGATTAGACACACCTGCAATTCATACATGCCCTTCCTCTCTTCAACGGCCTTGCCATTGCCCTCGATGCAGCAGAATTTCTTGGAGTGTCAGCGATCATGGGTATCGGGCTGCAGGCCAAGGTACAACGGATCAAAGACGAGATGTTCAAAAGGACGCCGCTCCATTTTATAGTTGACTCAGACGCCGCAGTTGCTTGCTAATTGTAGTTTGAAGATCCAGAATTTGGCTGCTTTTCGAAAGCACCGATACAGTGGCTGTGTTTCCATGTCACTGAATCTCCATAAATAGCATAGCCGGTCATCCGGTCGACATTCACATCCTCTAATGACTTTGCTGTGTACCCACACATATGGCTCATGGGCTGGGTATTCTTTAATTTCCGATATTTTTTTCTCCGAGGCTTCATTTCAGCCTAGGAATATAGACGTCCCTCTTGACTTACTAACAAGGCCAAGGGAAAGCATTCAAGTGCTCCAACAGAAGGGAGATTTCGTCATTGTGTCCCCTTCGTATCCACTTGATCTCTTAAAAATTTATAGGGTGGATTTCTGTATCTTGATCTTGTACCTTGAAGCAAATACAACCGTGCTTCGTTTGCTGCTATGAAAATATTGGTAATTATCTCTCTGGCCCATCAATGGTAGCCAAAAGGTTCAATCGTACGGTGTACCAGCTGAATGAGATTCAGGTACGCTTACAACCCATTTCTCGAAGATAGCCGAAGATTCTGTGACACATAAAATGGTTTCTGCGTTAGATTGGGGGCCATCCTATTTGTGAGGATTAGACACGGTCTGAACGGAGGTCAGTAAAATTTTGTCCCTTCCGTAATCAATGCAAGGTCTCCAAGATCTAGCTACTCCCCAACTTGATGTGGAGGTACTGCACCAAGCTCTAGCACATTCTCTTTACTCTTCTACAGTCACTATTTGTAGAGCTTCTCGCAACATGAACAAAGGGATGTGAAGAATTTCTTGCAAGCACATCCTATATTAGCCCGAATCCGCCAGGCTCTATTTTGCCTCGTGTTCACCTCGTTGCTAACGTGACACCGCCGGGGTTACCCATTCCAGGCCCCAGGAGTGCCCTAGCTAGCCCCGGAGAGTTGATGTTAATGCTCGTCTCTTCCTGACGGATCAAAACTCAAAATCAGGTTTTCCTCACACCCGTCAACTAGAACTACTCCGATCAACTCTCTGTCCCCAATTCTTCGGCCAAATTTATCCTCCGACTCCTTTCTATTTCCCTGCGTAGGTATTTAAATCACCCCTCGAGATCATGTCGAACGGATCAGCGTCGTGTACCATACCGAAGTCCCTCTCTCCTCGATGAGGTAAATAATAGGCAAAAAAATTAAAGGATGCTCATTTGGAGGAGCCCTCTCTTGGCTGATTATCTGTGCACATGTTCTACGACATTTCTCACGGAGCTACTGGCAGTACAATACTAAAATATGTACTCCAGACTCCAGATGAAAAATATAGAATATATATTAATGACGTCTACATATCGGGTCATAGGCAAAGTTCTGATCCCGCGCCAACTTGAGTGGCGCAGAGCCACGCTCAATCTATTTCAATTACAGGCACACTTCACTAAAAATAGTATCGGATCGCCAGGGCCTGCAAGGGCCCAGCCTTGCGATTTTGCCAGTGGTTTCTGAGTATGACTGCGGCATGTGATCACACTTGGGATATTTCTTGAATCAACCACCCATATTCTTCAACTCACGAAAGACGCTCTCTCATATCTATACTGAATAGGTGACATGCATAATTGAACGGCAGTGTCCGAAATGGATGGGAATTTTCGATGCTTAAAGTCAGGGTGTTGCTGACGCAGGGTGTTAATACTAATTACAAACCTACGCGCTATGTGGTCATCTACGGAATTACTTTTTTTTCGGTCTTCATTACTTCTTGGCATTGCACGATAAATTTCATTTAATAGAGCTTGGGAATCTAAGGCCGTTCAGCTAAATGGCCATGACTCCACTATTCTTTCTCACACCGTCTATTGAACCTGCAGCTAATTGTTAACTGGAATGAGGGTACCAAGATGCCCAGCGGACTAACGCCTGGTCACCCCTTGCCGAGCAACGCTATGGACTGTACCATGGAAAATAGGGCAGCTTGCTTCCACAGTAAGTAAGGAAAGGAAGAGGCAAGCCTTCCTTAGTCACCTGGAGAGAATGACTTGCAGCTGCGCACCGCAATGCTGATAACTCCATGGAGTCGGACCCCAACATAAGAGAACTCAGAAAATGAGGGATGTGATTCCCCGTGCTCGCCACCATTTTCCAAAGTACAATAAAGTACAACTCATGACCTGTTGGAAGATGGAACCCTCTTTTGAGAATCCACGCCGCCGAAGGCCAGTCTACGAAGCGGCACAATGTAATCCCCCCCAATTTCAAGAGATTCTTTCTCTCGTGGTAAGCGCAAAGGGCTTCACTGGGAATCCATGCAGTACATCCGATCGTCTCAATCACCAATTCATCCCAATTTTGAACCAAAGTGTGCTGAGCCGACAGTTCACTATTTCTTGAACAAGCAACGTGCACATCGATAAATTTGAAAAATAGACCTCGTGATGAGGTTTCTTGCCGATTCCGTGTGCGCACGGGAGCTGCAATGTGGGCGCAAGGCCGACATGTGAGGCCGACCAGCTCAAGGGGAAACAGACCAGTGCTCTGACAAAACAGGCGAACACCGCATCGTGCGTGGATGAGGGCAGGCACTGAAACGAGTTGTTGTCAGGATCAAATAAAGTCTTATGAATGACGACCGCCCATATTTACATGTTTATTTGCGTATGACAAATTAAGCAACCCCGCCTCGTTTTTGCCACTGAAGGGTCTGAGGGGGGGGGAAACGATAAAAATCAGCTGGGAGTGCCAAGTACCGTAAACGGGGAGGCATGACGTACCTGATCTTGAACGTCCTGTTGAAGACGACGTAGGTCGGCATACACCTCGTCCAGCGGCGCGTGCTGGCCAGGCAAATATACAAAACGTTTTTTGAATCGGCGATCAACCTCGAGCGCATTCGCGAGTGATTTTGCCTGAACAAAGCCGCGCATGATGCTCGTGTAGAAGATGACGTCGGGACGGAGAAGGTGTTCGCCTTTTCTCGTACCGCGCAAGCGTTTTGCTGTCATTTGTTCTGGTTTATGGAGTGGATAGCGCGTGTCCATCATGTCCATAATGATGAAAGCACGTTGCGCATCCCCAGTACTCGCATAGAAGCCAGCAATCTGCGTAAAGTGGTACACGTTGGGTTCAATGCCGAAGCGCACCATATCGCGCACGAACTCCGGGACACGATGGGGGTGTTCCTCGGAGATGAGGCGCTGGATGAACGGCGTGAACACCGCAGGGGCCATTTTCACCGTAGGGTAATATGGGGATCGCAGGAAAGAGGTGTCGGACAACCGGGAATCGGCGTTCACGGCGAGGAATCGGAGAAGTGTCTGGTAGAGCTTTTCGACAGCCTCGTCGGTAGGTGCTAGTTTAACGAGTGCTTGCCAGACGAGGTCACTGATAGCTGGAGTGGGCCAAATTTTGCGCATCGCTTTTGTCTGCATAGCGGCATAAGCAGGGTGTTCATGGTCGTCACCATCGCGGGATGGCCAGTTCTCCGATCCTTTCAGCGCATCGATAACCTCGTCCTGAGGAACACCTGACAGAAATAGGTGATCTGCAAACGTCTTGATAGCCAGGATGGGCGGGCCATCGGTGAGGTAGTAGGTTATCTCGGCTTGAAGGAACCCGGTCGCGCAAGTGACGTGAGCTTGTAGCGCCAAACGTCGAAGTCGGATAATCGCAGCACTCCTGCCGGTATCAAAGTAACTTTTGATGAAGGGAACGAGTTTCACAGTCGTAGGGAAGGTGGAGGGTGACTGGACGGCGTCGATGAGAGACCGAAGCTCCGGTGCCAGAGCATCCCCGATATAACTCTCAGAGTGTGGATTGACTTCACACTCTAGCACTTTCAAATCCACTGATTTCGATAAGGCGATATCTATATCGGCTTCGAATGGCTGGTAATCATTCTTCGCTACCTGTCCATCATAAGGTTTGGAGTAGGCGGGGTCTTTTCGGAGTTTTTCGACGTGTGTAATGTACTTGACTGCGTCAGGATTATTTGATTGGCGGAGGCGGGAAAGAAGGAGATAATAAGTCCTATCGGGAAGTTGAAATGGGGGGATGTCCGGGCCGGGGAGAAGCGAGATCGCTTCATTGAGGTAATTTGAACGGGCGAGGGCTTCGACCGCCGGTGCTCGAACGTGAGACCTCGTCAATGCGTCCTGCCGCCGGGTGGGCACCTCCGATCCTAGGCTAATAAGTGCCTTGTAATCCCAGTCTGCTTTCTCCAGATCCTTGACAAACTGGACGCTGACAGCTGGAGGGGCAAATCTCATTACAAACGGTATCGCATCACTTATCGTGGAGATATAGCCTTTAGAAGCTAGCATCAGGGAAAATTGGATAGCAAGGGGGACGTTAGCATGTTGTGTTTGAAAAATGAGTTTTGAGGTTCGCCGAAACCGTCTTCGAGGGTCCCCCAAATGTTTTGGAGGAATTAGAGAAAACCAGGTAGTAAATCTAGAAATTTGAGCCTCCATGCCCAGAGAAGGGCCAGAAATGATTGCGGCTTGAGCTGGCAGCTCCCACAGATGAGAATTGGGTATAGCTATGCCTGAGCTCTGAATTTCCATGAGGAAATCGTAAGCCTCGCCAAACTTCTTCGCGTGGACGAGGTGGGACAAGGTTTCGATCAAGGAGGAAGGGGTATATCGTTTGGAAGCAGTGAGTGTGTTGTAGTCCGATCCTGAAGGGTCCTCGAAGATGGACACATCACCAGGGGATGGCTGGGGTAACAGTGGGGCCAAGGTTGCCTGGATGAGGCTCAATGTAGATGGTGGCCGGACTGGTGATTCACGAATGACAGAGGCATAGTCTTCTGTCTGTTCTTCGAAGACGAATGGATCTCGAGCTATATCTGGCTTTTCGTTTTGGACCGCACATTTGGAAAGAATGGTTGCACGAGTGGGCACATAGAGGCCCAACGTGGCAGAGGTTGACCTAGCAGCAGAGTGAGCGATTTTCCTGGATATAGCTGTCCACCTGGGTTGGTGCCCGACAGAATGCCATGACGCCGACAGCATCCACGGCCAGCGGATACGTCCGTTGTCGGATGCATCGTGCAACGGCCAAAATTGTGTCACATTCGTGACAGCGATCACATGACGTGTTACAATATCCGTTTTGGCATCTGCAGCTGCTGCTTGCTGCACAACCACTACATCCAAGCTTGCTGCTCGCCGGTCGAGCATCCCGCTCAATACAAAACTACACCCTTTAATCACTATAATCAACTAGTTTTCCTAATATGCCGCCTGTATCCTCTAGCCCACCTCGCGCTCCCGCCATCAAGTACATCGCCCCACTTGGAACCCGCTGGGCAAAGGAAACCGCAGCTGCTGGTGGTGTTAGCGCTTTCGATCTTCCCACCGACCCTAAGAGTATAGGACCTTGGATTCTAGGCGAATGTGTTGGCAAAGGTGCCTCGGGCCGTGTCAAAATAGCCAAGCACCGTCTCACCGGGCAACTCGCCGCCGTCAAGATCTTACCTGTGGCGCCCCTTGTCAATTCTCGACAATCTCTAGCAACTCAGCAGGCTAAAAATGAAAAACAGCGTCTTGGTATCGATAGGGAAATTACGATGATGAAACTCATGAACCACCCGAACATCATGCGGATCTACGACGTCTATGAAGGCGACAAGGAGCTCTTTCTGATCCTGGAATACGTCGAAGGTGGCGAACTCTTTGATTTTCTTGTCAACCGCGGGCGCCTACCGCCTACCGAAGCACTGGCCTATTTTAAACAGATCGTCTATGGTCTCAACTACGCACACACATTCTCTATCATCCACCGTGACCTGAAGCCCGAAAACATTCTCATTGCCTCTCTCTCGCCTCCGCTTATCAAGATCGCCGACTGGGGAATGGCTGCGTTTGCTCACCCGTCGCTTCAGCTCGAGACCAGCTGCGGATCGCCTCACTATGCTAGTCCTGAGATCGTGAATGGACAGTCCTACAAGGGAAACGCCACAGATATCTGGAGTTGCGGTGTCATACTCTACGCTTTGCTTACAGGTCGACTACCGTTCGACGACAAGAATGTGAGGACTCTACTCGGGAAAGTAAAAAGCGGAAAATACGATATGCCGAGCTGGATCGACCCTCTTGCGAAGGACCTACTGAGCAGAATGCTGGTGGTCGATGTCCAGAAAAGGATCAAAGTACGTGTATGTAACTTATAACGTCGAAAGACCATTCTTATCCCCTGCAGATACCCGAGATTCTATCTCATCCCTGGCTTCATTCTTCATCGTCCTCCGAAGCCGACCACCAGCTGGCATCGGCGATTACTCGGCTTCCACCCTCTCCCAGTACCCTTGCCCGGCCTATCGAGTCTCCCTCTCTGATTGATCCTGAACTGCTGGCTTCGTTGCGCGTCATCTGGGGCCGTCATACAGATCCTCGTGGCGAATCAATCAAAAGAGATCTCTGCTCACCAGCTGGTCAAGGCGTCCACGCCAAAGCGTTTTACTTTCTTCTTGCTCGCTACAGAGAAGAATCCTCGCGCAATAACTTCGAAGGCGACGACCAAATAGACAGGCCCGACATCGGAAACATGAAGTTTAACTTGGGCTGGGAGCTCGATCTGACGACCGTGAGCAAGAAATATGACGGGAATCGGAGTAGCACGCTCGCTATTGAGGCCCCTTCGCATACGACTACCCAAAAATCTGTCCCGTTATATGCCCTAAATCCTTCTGTTCCATGTCGGGTTGGAGGAAATTCTTCAACTTCTCCTGCTGGTCCTCGCGCGCTGCCGAATGTAACTGGCCGGACTGGCATGGACTTGTGGCGTGCACAGGCTAATTTAGACGACCGCAAGCTGAAGTCTTCTGTCAACTCTCCAAAACCTACGATATCAAGTGGCGTAGGTCGGGGAGGCCCGCGTCCGCCTCCGTCCCGTCGCGGATACACGTACTCCCATCCCACTCAGGATGAAAACATTTCGACTATTCAGTTCCCGAAATATCTCCAGGCGCAGGATATCGTTAGCCAGCAGCGCCCTCAAACATCTGCTGGCATCTCTAGTGCACAGAGAACGAGCGTGTTTGTCATCTCGCCTGAACCATCACCAGGTCAGTCTGAACTCCCTATGGCGGCCATTCCAAGCCCCTCAGCCTCGCCTGGACCCACTATCTATGCGCCCATCCCCATCCCCTCACCCAAGCCTGGTCTCGAGATCGACATGATGACTAGTTTCCTCTTCGCAGACCATGAGGCCATGAATCGGAAGGAGCTCCTGCCTGGGAGAGATACCGAGGCTCCCGATGTTGCTCCCTCGCCCGATCCGAGCGCAGCTTTTGAAGAGCGAGATGCGCCTGCTTCTTTGGCTGCTGCTGCTGCGCCGGCACGACAAGCTGTATCTCAGACTGCGGCCGTAGTCCAGAGCGATAAGGAGAATCCTGACGTGGCGGACGAGAGTTGGAGCTACGTGGACGTGGAGGAGCCACCGAAGGCCCGGGGCATCGGCCTCGGTGTTGGGCGAGAGGTAGGCAGGACGATGGGGGATGTTACGAATACCCGTGAAGGCCTACCGGTCGGGAAAGGCAAGAAGGAGAAAGAGAAGAAATCCAGACGTGAGTCCAAATTTCTGTGTCTTGATTTGGCAGGTTTTGATTCCTTCTCCCTGATGCTTTAGCGTCGACGCTCGACTTCCGCAACTTCAATCAGCAAAAACGATCTACGATACTGGGATCACCTATATCACTCACGTCTCCCATTTTTCTCCAAGCAAACGGTCGCTCCCCTGTAGTCGGCGAATTCAAGGGCTGGTTCTCTAACCTGTTCAACTGGAAGAACCACGCCGCCGCCCAAGGTGGTATCCTCTACTCTGCCGACGACGTCTCCCGCACACGCGTGGATGTGGGGCGCTTGCTCGAGGGACTCGGAGTTATTATCGAGGGTAATGGGTTCGATAGAGGCATGAGCCCCGTGGACGCTGCCGCGCCGCTGAAGTGCAGAGTTGAGGACCCTAACGACACGCGCAATGCATATACGCTCAAACCCGTACGCTTCCGCATCGAATTCTCCGTCGCGCCGCAGCCCCCAGCGCACCTACAGCCACACGACAACGGGCAGCTACTCGCAGGGCAGCCGTACAACAGCACCCCTGACAGGGACTTCCTTAGTGCACCTGCGCCGCACCCTAACTTCCCTTTCGCGAACGGCGCACCCGCCACAACGCCGCGAATTCGGAATAGCGTCTTGATGGGCAGGACCCCTGTGGCGAGCCCCCTCATGGCGCAGGGTGGGCCAGGGGATGGGAGCGCGTTCCCGCCGGGGAGCGCGTGTGCGGTGTTTATGGCGTATGAGAAGGGGTCGGTGTCGACGTTCCGCGTGATCTGGCGGAGGCTGAAGGAGGTGTATGGCTTGGCGGGCGGCGCGGTGCCATGCAGTCCCGCGATGATCAACACCCCCGTGGCGGAATATCCCGAGCAGTTCGTTTCGTGATTATGGGGTTGGGTGGCGGTTGATTCTCGTTGGGAGGGGGCGTTCTGATAGACTACTGTTGGGCAATGTACACAATGTATTTTTTACGACAAGATGGCACATGGAATTTATTTTCATTCCTGGGTTCGACTCACGTAACCGTAACACATGGTGCTGGCGGTACACCGGTAAACCAAAAAGCCCACATGCTGTGAGATGCTATGGGGTGCCAAAAAGCTTTTCTTTTTTTGCGGACTAGTTCGAAATCTTCGAAGACAGGTTCTGACAGGCATTCTACTGTATCTCCCGGCCGCACGACGCCGGTTAGTACCACTGATTACTACGTAATTGAAAGGAGCCTGTTAAGCTCATGGTCCCTCGTTGCTTATCGGACGTGTGCTAGTAGCTCGCAACACCGATTTATCGCTTCTTGAATAAAATAGTTTTTGAATAAATATAGCCCCAAGAAGCGAAAGGATTCGACACTGGGACTTGCTGACGCCAATTTTTAGCGCATACGGTCCACGGGTGGCAGGTGCCAGTGTGGATAATGCAGTGCTTGAGTAATGTTTTTTCGTTTGCTTGAACAGATACGTATACTGCCATAGTAGTAATTTTATATCCATCTGAGCCGGGCCGTGGCATCGCTCATAATGATAGTACTAATGATAGGCACTCGAATTGAAGTTGAATACTATTCAATCAGTCCTATGGGCTGTGCCAGCCAGCCAGTCCGATAGGTCGTGCGATGAAGTTGAATATTCGAGACTGTCATAACGGCTGTGCCATTCGCTCTGTCCGACACCTAGGCCTGCCAACAAGCACCGGTACCTGACAGCCGCATCGGATTTTCTGCGCGAGCGGAAATTCGCTACTTCAATGAAAACTTATGTGGCAGAATCCAGTGGCATTGGCAACAACAATTGCGATAAGGATATCCCGTAATGGTACACTATCGACGTCACAGAACGGATGCAAATTTACAGTGCTCCCCGATCGCGCGCACCGATAAAAATTTGAAGGTTGAATGTTGAACATCGATCGCCCGCTCAGAAAATCTATGTACGAGAGAGACAACAGAACGAGTACGGGCGTGCATTTTAAATAGGGATTTAGATTACCATGAATGGGTGAGCGGACTTCCTCATGTACTTTAGCCGGTGAATGGGGTAGGGGGGTGATACAAAGCGGCAGAAAACCCGGAAACAGGAGAGAAGGGGGTGGGGAGCTCTTGACGGAAATCGTTACATCCAAATAGACGACCAAGGAAAACAAGTGGACTGAGGGGATGGTTATCGGGGGCCGGCGCCGCCGACGACGGCAGCGGACGCAGTATGACCCGGATTAGTGCGCAGCGCAGTCAGTAGCCTTGGGTACATGGTAAGAGCTGTGTAACCAACTTTGAGATTTATCCAGCGGTGGGAGGATGAGATGTGGGCGCTCACGTCTAGACCCATCCGTCCTTGCCGACTCCGATAGCGTCAAAATTCTTCCCACTGCGTGTCCGCCGCTCCTGAAGCACGGGCACAGCGTCGAGATTGATAAGTTTCTCTGACGGCGGCGGAGAGCCCTCTACCCAGCCCTTCCAGCCCTTTTTCGCAGCGGCCCGTTTTCTCGCCCTGGGCAGGGCTGGTGATGCGGTGGATGAGCGGTCGCGGAGTTCGTCGCAGTCTTCTGGCGTATGTGGACGCTTCGAGGAGGTTCGCGATGTGCTTGAGGAATGGGAAGGCCCTGGTGTAGAGGCCGGCGTAGAAGGAAGGAGTATTGGAGAGGTAGGCGGCGGTGGCGTGACGGAAACTGAGCGCTGCATGGTCGCGATGTGGATGGTGGGCCGCGCCTTTGCTTTCCAGAACGACGATGTACCGTTGGGCTGCGCTGGGGGTATAATAAGCTTGGGACCGGGACAAGTGGTTGCTGGAGGCGCGGTATATGAAGCCTCGTGCAACAAAGACGTCTGGTGGGCTTTGAACGCGGCCTTTTCCTTTTTCCTCTCGCGATCGCGAGCCTTCCTCTCCTTCTTTCTCGCGCGCCTCTCCTCGTCATCTTTTTCCACATGAATGTAGGCAGGGACACCATTGAGAAGACTTGTGAGAACGTCGCGGGGGGGACGGGGATCGAAGAGACCGGCCATTACTGCCGTAGCGGTGCGACGAATTCTCTTTGGAGGACGGGGGTGGGAAGATTTGTGGGAGGACATGGTGGATAATTGAAGCAAGGAGCCCGCAGTGGAGCGAGGTCGTGGTTTGGAAGCAATGCAAGGCCACTTTCGGCAGACATCAACAAACACAGCAGCACGTGCTCCCAAGTATGATCGATGCGAAAACGGGTATCACTGATCTATCCCCGGATATCTCCCTTTCTTTCCACCAGCGCTCACTCTGACTCTGCGCTACATCGATTATCGTCATCACAATAATACAATAATCCCTCTTCCACTCTCCATCACTATCTATATGTCCATCCACCTGTCACTTTGAACATGTCCGTGGTTACGCCTTTGTTATTTGTGCGCACAATCCCCCTCCTTGTTTTTTTTTTGTCCGACTGCAAAATTCTTTTCTCCGTAAAACGCGCGTTTTCGTCTTTGCATCCTACTGGCACCCTCGCTTACCGTGGGCATGCGTGCCTCCGCCGCACTCCTCCCCAGCAACACTCAGAATTTCAAAATAGCTGGCAATAATACACGCAGACCCCAGTTCCTGGCTGAACCCACTAATTCAAGACGCTGCTGATGTTAGAATTTAAGGGTCGGCGTCCACGCATCATTGCCGCCTTGCCTCCCGGAGTACTGTCCCGGATCCCCCGAGTCACCCAGCGGCGACATTCGGGTTGTCCCGATAGCTTTCCGCAGATAGACAACCCCTCGCCTTATCCGTAGGACACTTACGGCAGTATTCTAACACTGCTTGGACTTCCTGTGCTACCCTGCAACTACTCTCCCTCTATCGCCCATACGTGAAGAACCCCCCTTTCTGCCTGCGCGGGCCATGCGAATATGATGGTATGCCTCCGTGATACATATATTACCTCGGTAGTATACCAGATTTCCCCCTGTCTCTTCAAAAAATTACGCACCCAAAAAGCGTAAATCTGCGGTGCCCTCCCCCCGGAGTAAATTGATTTCGGTCACCAGTGTTACTGGAAACCCATCACAGGCCGAGTCGCACTATTCCGTCATCAGCCGCATTTCCATCCTAATCTCGTGCTAGTTATTACCAGCACAGTGCGCCGACCCACAGAAGGCGTTCTCCAGAGCTCGCTTTTAACCTTCGCTTTTACCCCTCTATACATACATATTTTACTATCCACAGATGATCTAGTTACTCCGTGCTCCTGTGAATCATAATAAGCTCCCTCTTGACGCCATGACACCATCCCAAGTTTCCCAAACACCAGCATCAAATAAATATATTGACTCCGCGATGGCGATCGAACGCCTCCCAGGTGCCCATACCCTGGTACCACCACGTGTCAGCTCCTGACAGAAAGGGTATCTTGAAGTTCGAGCTCCGAGGCCAACTCTCCAAGTTAGCGTTACAACTGCTTAGAAAGAGTTTTAAAATAATCCGTCTTACAGGGAGCGGGGGTGTCGCACCCCTGTGGAATGGACTAGGGCAGGGTAGGCGGTGCGAATCAACGGTAGTTCACTCGCTTGACCATTCATCTACTTGGACACATAACTCCATGCCATTCGGATTGGTGGGCGGGTTCATAAACCTATAAACCATCTTCATCTTAATACTACTGCTCGGCACCCAGATCGCGCCTGGCCAACAATTAATACTTATAGCCAGGCGATGGGCGCGAGGTTGAGGAGCCATCGTCAAAGGTTTTACGGAATTGGAGTCATACACAGTACGTACTCATATTGGATTTTAAATTGCCCGCGTGATATCGAGATCGATACCCAACACATACTTTCCTCTATTGGCTTGTCATATAAATATTAAACATTACTGTGCTAGTCCTAATCGGCCTAGTAAGGCTATGCAGCACATACTACCTGAGGGAGTGGCACAGGTGACCTGAAATATTCCTTGGCGCACCCAGGGTACAGCCAGAATTGACAACTTCTTTTGTTTTTAATATTTTATCTAGTAGAGCCTTCGTATTGCGGTGGAGACTGTGAAAAAAAGAAGATTAGTCATTACAAGGATCCCTTGCAATGGGAAGATAAGGTATCCACGGCGGGCTGAAGCACGGGCGCCCAGGCTCTAGTTTAAACTAGGCCTTGTGTGAGTCTAAAGGCGTTTATTTTTGGAATTTTAGTTGCTGCGTAGTTTCAGATTCATTCTACATGGTCAGATGATGGCGCTGGTGAGTGGTCAGAAAATTACAGCGCGCTTCAAGGCCTTGGTGTTGTCTAAAAGTAGAGATCCAAGGCCTAACAGAAGTTAGAAAGACAGATCTTTTTTTAAATAAAAAAACAATCGCGTACAGTATTTGTCATTTCATGGTGAGACGGCCTGCGATGCCAACATTCGACCGTTCCGCAGTATGCCGCCGGTGTTAGGCTGATAGATATAGTCTTCATATAATTTCCCTACGGCACAAACGTTACGTTACGTTCTACAAAAGCCATGAAAACCCGATCGGACCTTGAGTCAATCAGAGGCGTTGCCACAAAATTTGACTAACCAGTAAAATATAGCTAGCATTTTACGCTGCCTTGGGGCGTCTTTTTTAGTCTTGGAAGATGGAAGAAATATTATTTGCTTGGTAGTGAGTTAATAGGAACTAATGCGCCTCATTGATTGGATGCGACATGGGAGAGTGAGTGGTTTTGTCGCCCAGACGGGAAGAATGCACCCACTATTTTTTAATCCTTTATCCTAGTATCGAAACCAGAATCTAACGACCAAGGTTTCGCACCCGCATACTGTGATTGGATATCGAGCCACAGCACGCCAAGAGATCGGCATAGAGATCAGCAGTGCCCACAAAACTAGATATCCGAGCCAAAAAAAAAAAAAAACGGCGTAAGACCTCTCAGATACGATTCCTTTCTTGAGGACATAAAATGAAAGACGAGAAAAAACCTTGTAGGACAGGCCACAGCCTCGGGTACGGTGGCACCCAAGCAAACAGCGCTCATGATCAAAACTCATCCACGTCAGAGTTTATGCGGGATATGGAATACTGTAAATTTTACCTTCTTCCGGTCCTTGTCATACGGTGATCGCTAGCGGCCGCTGTGCACCCACGCGTGCCAGTCAGTCAGTCATGACTGAAATGGGCGTGTGGATGTTTGGTGCCTATTTGGTGGCAGACGCGATCGACATAACACAAGCAAACACCTCGGCTCAACTTTTCGTTACACGTCCCCGAGCCTCCGAACCGCACAGCGAACTCGACTGCTTATCGGATATCTCTCGTTCTCTTAGGGAACACTGGTTAGTTGCTGGGCACTCAACTCCATCTGACACACTCGACCATTTCACCAACAAATACAACTTCCGTTGACTCGTCTGTCCTAGAGCATTGAACTTAAACGGAACTAAGGCGCACCTCTACCTGATTGCGCCAAGAGAGATAACCAAACCGCCGTGATCAGTTCCAATAACAGATTCCAGCTATTACGATGGCACTGACCCGCATTCCGATACCAAATTTGCCCATACCTCCGTCATGGTTCCCTGGGCATATGATGAAGTTTACGCGGATGTTACCGGCGCTGCTTACGCGTACAGACGTCGTTCTTGAGATAAGGGACTCACGTCTGCCGCTGACGAGTATCAATAGGACACTCGAAGGTGCGTGCTCGCATAGTTCTATTTACGCTGTGTCGTCATTGCGTCCCTTTCGGACTCCGATAGAAAAAGAGTGAATATGTCATTTTCACCTTCAAATGAGGCTCGGGTGATTCAATGTTTATATCTGACAAAGACGCGCTTAGCTACTCCCTTTATCTGGATTTATAGGTGTACTGACCTATCTTCACGCAGGGGCACTGCAGAAATGGAGATTCGAGCGAGGATGGGATCCCAACAATCCTGGCCGGAGGATTATGAATACTGGAGCCTGTGAGCGCATCATCGTCCTCAACAAGCGCGACCTTGTGCCGGAGTGGGGTATGGAGGTGCGCCGGTCCTTTGCAGTGTTAACTTTTGCGACCCAGCTTGAGTTTTGGCGTCTCTCTAGCCTTTTCGCCGGGCAATGGCAAACAAATTCCCTGATCAGCGAGTGCTTTTTGCTTCCTGGCAGCGGCCGCGGGATATAAGAAACCTGAGCGAGATTTTAGTAAGTATGTTGCCATCTCATCAAAAAGGTTTGCTCGGGAATTGAGGACCGTCTTGGAATAGACGTAGCCAAGAAACATCCACATGCGATGGAACTAAACGTTTTGGTCATCGGGATGCCTAACGTTGGTAAATCAACACTACTGAATGCCTTGCGCAATATGGGCATCAGAGGCCGTGCGTCTTGAGTAAAAATCTACTCTGTACTGCAGCTCTAACCATATTTGTAATCAGGTACACCGAAAGCGTTCCAGACCTCTGCACAACCAGGTCTGACGCAAGCCCTATCCACAAGGCTTAAGGTTTCGTTGGACCCACTCGTCTACGCATTTGATAGCCCCGGGGTGATGCTCCCTTTCCTGGGGCGTGGCGAGGAAGGTGCTGAGAGAGGGGTCAAGCTCGCATTGATAGGTACGTAAAGCCCAAGGCCCAATACAATCCTACACACCCCACCACACCTCCTTCAATAATCAGACTCTGATAGCGAACCTCTCATTTTCACTTCCTACAGCGGGGATTAAAGAAGGCATGTACGATATGGAAGCACTGGCGTCGTATTTACTGTACAGACTTAACGTTCTCAATCCCATTTGTACGTCCCATTACCTCGCCCCGGTCCCTGCCCGAGATAACAGCTGATTGATACGGACACAACCACCCACCCGGATCGTTGTTATAGCCCCGGCGTATCTACAGCTCCTCCCAGAAGGGGCCGCGCCCACGATCGACTTGCACGACTTCCTAGAACAGCTCGCGCGGCGCATGGGGATGATCAAGCGTGGCGCAGAGCCAGACACCACCCGCGCCGCCGCGCATTTTGTCCGTTGGTGGCGCGAGGAGGGCGGCCTCATCGCGGCAGCGTCTTCGCCACTCGATTTCGCAGAATTACTTGCGCCGGCGCCGGCACTTGGACTTGGACACAGCCCTACGTATACACACGGCTGGGGCTTCGATTTCCAGTGGCAAATGGGGCCTCAGGATCGACCAGCTACCAAAGAAGATGAGGCGCGCTTCGTGCAGGCGAAAATGGAGGGCTGTATTGACGATCATCTCGCCGCTATAGAGCGCGAGGAAAATGACGAGTTGAACGTCAGCCCTACACAGATCAAGAAACAGCTAGTTATGGAGGAGAAACTAAGGCGGAAGCAAAGATACCTAAAGCGGTGATTTTACTTGGCGGTACATCGTGTACTCTATCGTTCTCAGCCTCGTTTTCGTTTTCCTAGCTGTATATTAGACCTAATAATCAAAATACCTCCGCACTCTTTCGATGTGTGTGATATTGGTTAGGACGTATCGATAAATTCTGTATGATCCTTCGAGCAGTAGCGCCACACAAACTACTAGTTTGGAGTTACCAGATTGTTGTGCGCCGATGTGGCGACTAAAAGTAGTAGCACTGGTCCTTCCTTCACTCAGCCCGCGCCCCAGGTCCAGACTCCAGACTAGACTCTTCAAATGCCTCCAGGCCTCAGGAATGAAAAAAAAACCCCGACCATCTGCCTAGGGGCAGATGCCAGGAAAATCACATCGGCCTATGTATAGTATATTGAATCTTGATGCGTTTCAGTATATGTAGGTTTCATGATTGAATCGGTCGCAACCTCGTTGAGCGCGCGTGCCCATCACAGGGTGGTTGCATGGCAGGGTTGGCAGTTGGTGGCCAAAAAATGGAAATGCGGTGTAGACGTGCGATGAACTGGCTCCGATAAAGTCCCAGATAACATGTACACGACATCTAGTCTAGGGGTTTTTTTTTTTTTTTTTTTTTTTTTTTTTGCTGTGGCTTGTTGTAGATTAAAGTTAATGGGGATGCACTGTTAAGACGAAACATCCTTCTCGCTGGATAAGTTTGGTATTTTTACTGGAACGAACCTCGGGTTCATCAAAACTGCGGGTGTTTTGATAATGAATAAGTACTTGAAGTTTTATGAAGAGTGTTAGTTGTTGTAAGGATCAATCTCAATTTTGTCTCTGCCTATCGCACATATGAAAAGGTCAACGGGATCCTGAGTACTCCATGAACCGTTAATAATAAAAATGTGGATGAACAAAAAGGCCCAGCTGATATCAAAACAGATACTTGTTGTCGATGAGGAATTTACTAGGTCGAAGGGGGGGAGGCAATATTTTTCTCATAGGAGTTGGTAACGCTCTCCAGGAGGACTCGAGTTCGAGGGATTTCAATTTTCGTGTCACAGTAGACGAATCCTGAAGTCCTTGATAGATAAATAAAGGCGGCCGTCAGGCTTCGCCATGGACCTGTTAACGTTATTTACTCAACCTCTCTGCGTTGATTGCACCACAAGGGAAATCCTGAATAGCACATGGAACTTTCGATCATGCAAAATTCATGTGTAAAGAAAGGACAAGTACACAGATATACCATAATACTCTTTGTAGCACTCAAAAATCAAGATAATCCCTGCCGCCACTCCAGGCACCGCCCCCAGCCCCGCCATACGGGTCTTCGTGCGCCATGTTACTCCCGACGCCCCCAACGGCCCCCTCAACATCCTTGAACGAGAACTCACGCTTAAACTTGGCCTCAAGGGATGCTAAAGTACCGATGAGTTTGGTACATGCCTGTTCGAGGACCTCTTGCGGCGTCACTGTGCCATCCGTCTGGATCTTGATTATGAAGTACGGATGCAGCGGGTGCGGGACTTTGTACCCTGCGAAGAGGATCTGTGGCATCGAAAGGAGCTGTCTGTAGCAGGAGGATCAGCCTCACGTTAGAAGTACGAGGTTCGGGGGGAGCTCACGCTCGCAGCATGTTTCCAAGGGTGTGGTCCTGCTTTACGATCTTTATCGTCGCTGCGTTTGGTATCTTCGTGTCCTCGGTAATTTCAACCCTGTATTCGGTGAAATTAGCACATATATATCGTTGATATAAGTAGAGACGCACGGCTTTTCGCCGTCCTCAAGCACGTATAATTCGTAACGATTCGGGGCGTTCATATTCAACACTATAGTGGACCATGGTAACCTATGTAGTTTGCCTGGGTCAGGAAAAAAAAAAGTGAAACTGACCTTATTGTATGACAGCGAGACTGGTTGAATAAAAAAGAGATGGCATTAACATTCATCATTCCCACTGACAGCAATCATGGAAGCAAGGGAAGACATGTCATGTTTAGCCTATCAATGGAAGGCGTGCTCATTTGGCTGATCAGATGGAGAATTTTTTTGGTCAAGGATTTCTTATGCGCAAAAGGCACGTATTTGTGTTACTAGCATGGATGAATGCTCACATCGTCTTGAACCGCGGTTCAGTCAACGAACAACAAAAACAACACACGTCAAATTGTTGAAAAGTGTTGGCGAGAGACGGATGGGTGAGTACAAGGCACTCAGGGCACCTGTCTAGGACGATGTTGGGAAGTGCAGCAAATAGTATTGGACTGACGACGTGCCAACGGTGTAAAATACTGACAATCTACGTAGGGTAGCGGAGGTCGGCTCCTATTCCTCTCAAGGGATATAATTCTGTCGACAGCTAGCGAATGAAAGGGGGTGTGAGTACAGGTTTCTGATGAGGGGGCGATGAGAAAAAGAGTCAGTCAAAAAAAGTGCGATCATTGATTCAGCTGGTAGCTGAAGTCACCGACAATAAATATGGCATATGCCCATCATGCGAATTTAAAAAGTATAGAGGACTTGAAGGTAAAGAGAAGTGAAGACTTACGATTACAGAAACGGCGACGTCTTGAATGGGAGAGAAATCGAGCAAGTTGACCGAGAAAATCCTCTGTATCATTGGTTGTTTGCATATGTGTACAAAGTGGCGCTCAGATTTGCAAACACCAATTGCAAGGTGCCCGCTGCAGCAAATCAACCCGCCAACTCCTCCTCAAGGTATGTCCTCCGCACCTCTGATTTATATCTCGGCACCTGCACGTATGGAAACATACCTTCCAGCGATATACTGTAGATTCGGGGGCTGAAATGCTGGACTTTGGGCTGGATCGGTCGACATGGAATCGGATGGCATTGATATGCAAATTTTGGGGAACCGATAACTGACTTAGCTTCCTCTTCACTACTCAGAAAACAATGCCGACACACTTGTCGAAGACTCGCAAGCACCGCGGACACGTCTCGCATGGTCACGGACGTGTAGGAAAGCACCGCAAGCATCCCGGAGGTCGCGGTCTCGCTGGTGGTCAGCACCACCACCGGTGCGTTTCATTCTGCTCTCCTGGATAATATTCCTGAATATATCTGTGATTCCCTCCAGTACCAACTTCGATAAGTACCATCCTGGTTACTTTGGTAAGGTTGGTATGCGCCACTTCCATCTCACACGCAACCAGTACTGGCGTCCCATCATCAACGTCGACAAACTTTGGAGTCTGGTGCCTGCCGCTGAGAAGGAGGGACTCACAGAGAACTCAGAAGTTGTTCCCGTTATTGATACCCTCAGGCATGGGTATGGAAAGGTGTTGGGCAACGGACTGTACGTTTTGCCTTCGTGTTGATTCGAAATCTTATCCTGACGGGTTTCAAAGCCTTCCCAAGCTGCCTTTCATTGTAAAAGCTCGCTTTGTCTCAGCCATCGCCGAGTATGTCGTCCCTTACTCTATTATGTCCTCAATTAACATGTATTTGTGTTTAGGCGCAAGATCAAAGAGGCCGGTGGCGTTGTTTCGCTGGTTGCATGAGCGTCCTATGTAGCAACATATTGTTCTTTTCTCCTCTATGATCTTTATGAACAACACGCCTACATGCAAGATTGCCTTGGGAGAGAACACCCCACATCTGAGTATCTGCCAAGGCTATACGTTCTAATTAGGTACGCGATGAATCCAACAGCGCTTACTTCTGATCCAAGGATTTCGTGAGCAAATTCGTCCACGGGTACGGAGCCTTTCCCAGAAGTATTAACACTATCGCAAGTTCAAATCATGGTAGTCACGCCTTGAGAGACCTCCGATTGGTGGTGACATATCTCAAAGCTATGCTGTAATGGGCGCTCTCAGACGAACTCGCACGACCTCACCAGGAAATATCCAACTCGTAATCATCCACTTACCATAGGAATGGCCTCCACGCACTACTCAGTCGACAGTACCACTCCATTCGACGTGAGGCGTTTTCGTTACAACACGTTCTTCATCCAGCCAAAGCAGTCACATCAGGCAATGAATGTGGCGCCGTGGACTCTCGAATTGCTGTTCCGGGAAAGCCCTCCGGCCGTTCTTCTCTTCGAAGCCCCAATATTCGAAAAGTTCGGAATTCTAATCCATTCCACATTCAAGCCATTTTTTCCCTTACGCCATTGCTTGATCACCTTCGTAGTGCGGTTATATAACTCTTACCAATCTCCATACTCATCACTTAATTCCTGCCATGCTCCATCGGAAAATGGCATTTCATCTTGATCAAATTCGAAGTGCCGCCTTGAATCGTGCACCCAGGTCTGCACGCCTCCATCAGCTGGTCTATTAATGTAGAATGAAGTGACGGTACGTCGTGTTCTGGGTATTTCATCAAGGCTTCAAAATGATTGGAGGCTGGAGACTCGCCGTCTAAGCAGGTGAGGATATAATCATTCACGGCATATGGTACGATCGTCGAAGAGTTCAGTGATGGATTGGTGGAGATGGCTACGGTGATATCTTCTTCCGGAGGAACAGGCGCCTTCGCAAAAACTAGGCTTAGTCCTTCAAGTTCGTTTTGGCGACAATACCAGTGGTCAAAAAGGTAGAAATGAGGTTCATATCTAGACCTTGTTGAGTACTACTTAGTATATGGTTTGATTTAGGAAATATTGCTCCATATACGCCGTCAGTGCAGTATCACCAAGTTTTCTTACTTAAACGTCAATCAAAAAAATATATGCTTGTAAAATGATACTCTCTCTTGTTTTTAACACCTGGTGCGCTACGCCACACTGTGTGACTTTACACAAAACGCGCCACCACGAGACAAATAGTCTTTTGTTTAATATTCCCATTTATTTCTGCATGATAATAAAACACAGCTTTGTAATCCTGCCGCGCAGGTCACAGTACTCTGCATATATACCACTGAGTAACAGAGAATGTTACTTCTCTGTTATCTGCCTTTTGGTGGAGCTGTTCTGCTGTTAGTGGGTCAGGCAGGCTTGCAAGTGTCATTATATTAGCGCTCAATAATGCAGTTTTCGCCGTCACAATGAATTCTTCTAGTAATACGATGTCAGGAAGCCCATCATTTTGATAATCATAAAAAATAAAATGATCAGGTATACACCCAGGACAACGTCTTGCGCCAGTCTTCGTTCTTAAATCACATCACCATAAACGCATTACTCACAATTTACTGGGGCGTCTAGATCACATTTGTAGCAGCCCCATATTGAAGTCCGTAAATGTGTAAGACTACCAAAGTATTGTAACAAGAAAATACAAGGCGTGGAACGTCCAGTATACGCCCTAAACTCTTTACTGAAAAATTTGCCCTGCCATGCACCGATTAATTCAGATCGTTCTCAGCGTCATTAATTCGGTACTGGTAGTAATTCAGAACATAGGAAGAAGAAAATTCCTGATCGGCGGTATTAAACGAACCTGTCTGTCTCCGATCATGTCCACGCGAGCCGTGGAGAAAGATGGATGACCGGTGGTTCACATAGTAAGCCCTATCACAACTGGGATTTCCTAGGACTGTACCCATTAAAGACTTCTGGGGGTTTGCATAGAAATTCAGTAACAAGGCTTTCCAGGCGATCCAGAATTCGATCGTCGATACTTTTACGGACAAGTTCGAGAGGAGAGCGGGACACTCAGATGATCACGTTTCTGACACCGAGGAAGGACCCCAGACGGAAGGAGTATCTATCCGAACCAACGAAATGTGTAGTCAATCAGCCACCGAACTGGTTGCTTAAAGAGGCACAGTAGAGATTATGAAAAGTATGCTCCGAGTCTTATCTTGGGCCTATTTATATTATGCCTCCGGGTTGTAGGGCCGTACGGTAGGGAAAATGTCCAAAAAATGTCCTGGGATTTGGGCCCAAGGTCGATCTGAGGGATGATCAATTTCAAGTAGCTGGCAGGATACTAGTTTGGCGGATTCTGAGCTGTTTTGAGGCCTAGAAAGTTTCTAGAGGACTGGAAAGCATCTGTAGTAAGTGAAAATTACGTGAAAAGCGAAATGGCTGGCCGCTAGATGACTTGTTTGCTGAGCGCTGAGCTGTGTAAGAAGTTCAAGGTAGAAATCTATTCAACCGATCAGACTTCAGTCCCAGTGAAAACCCGGTTGAGCCGCATCGAGTCCAATCGATTCGTATCGAGATTTCGCCAACTGGATCGAGGGAAAA
>JABCKI010000162.1:0-30458 GCA_018282025.1 Sphagnurus paluster | reverse complement strand
CGGTTTTTTCTCACGAATTACATAATTGGCTGACTAAATTTCCAACTTTCCCACATGAGCTGTTTTAATAGTATAGATAGTATAGATAATCACGTCTCTTCAGGTTTTACATAACGTTCCTATCGATAGTCTCATTCGGTCTTCCAAGTCGAGCAACTAAACCAGCAATCTAAACCTTGAACAATGAGCTCATTACTACAACATCACCATCTCATCTCTCCTTCCAAGCGAGTTCTTCCTCCCTGAGACCCGTCGCTCGACCGCATAGATCCTGCCATTCTCACCTGTCCTCCTGGTGCTGGTTGAGGATAAGAAACTCACCAACAGGAATGACGCAAAGGCTCATTTCTTCGCGGAAGCTATAGCGGCCTTTCAGATCAACAATAGAAAGCGCAGCTATCTTGTCCCAGTTATCAAAGCTGGGCAATGTTGTCAACACGGGCCAGTATCCTGCTCACCAAACTCAGGTCTTGCGGTGTGCGACCGTAGCAACGCACATACGGCGCGCGAGCAGTCACGGTGGGATCACCTTGCGCTAGCAAGGTCTCTCAAATCCGTAATTATGTAAAAATATGCGGTTTGATGTGCCATACAAAATAGTGTCAAATGCATATGTACGACTATAAAATGTTCGACTATAAAGAAAAATAAATTAGAGCACTTATGTCAAGCGTACTAGGTTTGCCCGCTGCCACGAGGAGTCAGCCGAAGGCTGGCGACGAGTGGCAGTGGGAATTAGTATCACTGCAGTCCACTGAACTCGACACAAAATATTTTTTGTACAATACACTCATCAACAAAACTCTTCGACAAAGAGTCTCGCAAGGTGTTTTGGCGGTGCCCCTGCGGCGTCCCCTAGTAGAATATACAGTGTACAGAAAGCTTGCTCTGAAGGGCTTTCTCGCTTTCAACTTGACACTTGCAAAAAGCCACCGGGTGCGTATTCTGGAGGGGGTTTATGTGACACCGTAAAGTATTATCACACGCACAGTTATGCACATCTATTCCATATCTCAGTATCCTCTCGATCTACCTGCCTCGGACTTGCCAAGAGATAAATCTATAGATATAGCTAGCAGCTTCAGTACATTGGGTCACGTCACGCGTGCGCGCGCCCTGCCATTTCATTAGTGACTACATAATAGTACACCTAGTGCTACGGTTTACTATTCTACTTGAGTTTTATTCTCGCGTTGGTTTCCCACCATATATTAGAAGAACGGTTGGACTGACCATGGAAGCAAGTGGGCTCTCTCCTCTTGGAGTTCTACAAATTCCATCTTCCACGCGATTGTTGAGCTCTGCTTGCTGCCCGGACAAGGACCTCGTTCTATTGATATCTCGGCTGGGAGGAAGGGATCGGCTTGGTCTCTGGAACTACAGTCACGGATCTAAAGTTTGGGAGGTCGATGTTGGGGCTGGAGACGAGAATGTGAATGCAGACATAGTCGCACTAGCATGGAGTCCTGATGGTAAATGCAAGATTATTCAAATAAAAAGATTACTCACTTTGTCACTTCTGCAGGAAAGACGATAGCTGTCTTGCATCACCCACCTCAAGTGACCCTGCATTCTGTACAGGACGGAACAAAACGATCGACCCTGCGGATTCTTCCCAGTACCAATTCTCAAACCTGTCGTATCAATGACGTTTGGTGGTTCAATGATGAGAGGTCTGCCGATACGAACTCGATTCCAGACATCTTTAAGAGGAATGGGGTCATTGTAGGTCTTTCGTGTCCATTCACAGTTCTCATCCCAGATCTAACGTATGGTTAGACGGGAACGGCCCACGCAATCCTTCGAACTTTGCCCCTTCTTGATATCTTACAGGAGGATGCCCAGCGACTGACGTTCGTGTATTTTTATTGTTGAAATTATCATGAGCAGTTTTTCAAAACCACCTATTCGCAGTGCAACCGACCTATTTGCCTTTCAGGGATCGCAGACCAAGCTGAGCTCAAAGCTACAGCTCCCGAGCCTCATAAGCGAATGGCCAACCCTTCCCCCTGATCCACTCGAAGCTTCTGTAGGCGCACCCCATCTTGGTATCTCTGTAGACCCTAGCGGTGAATCAAATGACGGAGCTGATGAAACCAGCATAAATAGCTTATTAGTGATCTCTGACGACGAAGGCCACCTTCACTGCTTTCTTGACGGAAGTTTCCCTCTAGGTACAATAAATTTAGGCTCAGACCTCTGCGCTAAATCCTTGTTCAAGGATCCCAAACGGCCAGCCTTCTTTGCTCACTTGTCGACGACACCAGACTCCATAGCTGGGACTTTTCTTGAACCTACTGTTGCCGATATCCCACTGCTAGGGGAACGCCACCCTCGAGACCTGGCTAAACTTTCTTCAACAGCCCGAGAGTTGACATGGTATACAATGCGTGTTATCAAAGAGATGCATACAACCTGGTTCGGATCGGAGGCTTTCAGTGGAGCTAGAGATATCGGCCCCAAGTGGATCCAAGCTTTGGAGGCGAAGCAGAAAGATCAATATGGACGTGAGTTAAGTAGCTATTTACACATTTCTTGCACTGATTGTCTCCCAGAGAAAGAGCCAAACGCAGTACTTGACCTGACAGCCCTTTTGGTGACAGAGAGAGGTAGTGAATCTCTTCTAGATTTTCTAGGGAGCGGTGATCAAATGAGTGAAAGAGTAAGCTTCGTCTTGATGCTCTTCAAATATAACCTTACCTGTACAACAAGGGTATTCAGAAGTGGGAATCGACTATGACCGAGGCGTTGGTAAAGCTACGCGACTACTCGGAGAAGCGTATCGCGCCAGCGTGTCAGCGGTTGCATCTTGTCCTGGAGGAACTACAGGGATGGTCACAGCTGTAAGCCGCCTCAATATTTCCCCCCGATGAAGATGTCTTGAATACCCAGACGACAAGGCCACAATTTGCCTTTTTTGAATTATCTTTGAACGAAATCAACGAGTGCCTCGATCTGACGAGGCGCACAATCATACTTGCATCTTGGCTGGCGGCAGCAGCACGGAGAGAGCTATCTCGCTTCCGTGAATTCATAAGCTGGCTTCGTTTTGGTGATTCGGATATTTTTTTAAAATGTTTCATCTGTTGGATAACACAATGTACAGAAACCTCAGTTGCTAACTCATCGAACGATACGCCACATCCCCGGCATGATATCTTGGAAGTGAACAACTATTTTGTATCTGGACTTTCGCCTAGTTCCATCGATAAATGGTTTACTGGCCCGATACCGCATCTCTCTTCAGAGGACCTTGGTTTACCCGAGCACAATGATTCAGTTCTTAGCGCTGTGAGCATTGCTTATGCCGCAGCGGCAGGTAGTTCTTTAAACGTGAGTATGGTTTTTGCAGAACTTGACAATACCACGCTTAACTAGATGCCAGGATGTAAAAGACTCACCGCGAGATTTGGAAGACCTAGACAGAAATATCGATGCGTTGGTTAAATTACTTGCAGCACGATGCGGACAATTTTTCCACCGTGCAGCTGGTGCCGCATGTCGTTCAGCCAAAATATTGGGCCCCAATCCCGTAACTCGGCCGAGACCACAGGGATCAGAACAACCGCAGTCATTCAAAGTTCAAGAAAGGAGCGTAATTTCCAGCAAGGTGCGCCCCATACTCAATGCCCATGCTACCACCCTCAAGTGCCTCAGACTGGCAGGTACCTTCAGCACTTATCCTCAAGATTACTTTTGGACGAAACCGGATTGTGTATGTCCGTTTTTCGCCTTTTAATAGTCAACATCCAAGTTCACACGAGGGAATCAGTTTGTATAGCACAAGTTTGTTTCAACGAGGCGTTAGAATCACCTTTCGAGGTCGGGATAGTGCTTCTTGAACTATCTCTTCCCGAAGGCGAAGATGAACGGGTTGATCTCGACTTGCTAGAAGCTCACTTTCTCGACGATGAGAGTGTTGTCATTGTTCATCGAGATCAAGACGAACAAGGTAAGTTGAACTCGAAGCCAAGAGTCTGTGAAGCTCATCCAGTGCAGCGAGCGTTGCACTATTCAACTACAGTGAATTGAGATATGAGCCCATTAAAGCCAGCTACGTAAGCGTGCCCACCCGCGAAGATTTGATGCTGGAAGTGATGAAGGAGTGGAAGCAAAGGAAGGTAAGGCATCACAATAAGCCGAGGCTATACTGGGCGGTTAACATTTTCAGTTGTCACCGGTGCAAGTGGTGCTCAAACAGTCTCGGCGATTGATAAGCTGCAAAAGCGGGGATGTAGCTATTGCCCTGAACGGCAGGCAGGGGCGGCGGGTTGCATGCGTACTGGATAACAAAGGAACAACATTGGAGTCGTTTGATTTGGAAGGCGAGGCGGACGAGATGGAATCTGAGGCGGACGGGGATGTTAGTGTGGAGGCTGGAGAGTAAATAAAAATGTGAGCTCTGAATGAATTGATTTTGGGGGTATCGGCGAAGACCGGTGAGTGCGGCAGTGGCGGGAGGGTTTGTGGCAGATGAGAGGGGACAAAAGGAGATAGGTGAAGAAGGTTACTTGGTTGCAGGTCCGCAACTAATCTTCGAGAAAGTGGTGCTGTCAGCGTGAGCGCGGCACTCCTTCAGGTCCTTAAATTGTCCACAA
Organism: Sphagnurus paluster; assembly: GCA_018282025.1. Classification (NCBI taxonomy): domain Eukaryota; kingdom Fungi; phylum Basidiomycota; class Agaricomycetes; order Agaricales; family Lyophyllaceae; genus Sphagnurus; species Sphagnurus paluster. The sequence goes on along the minus strand of JABCKI010000162.1, from coordinate 25,860 downwards.
TATATCGGCTAAGGTAGTTTCAAGTTTTAAGGGCCGCGGAGCCTACTCCTCGTGCCCAGAAACGAATTCTTTTTTCGATGCCATTTTAAATCACCCTTTATCGGGCCTCTGCATTGCTCTGCATCCACCATGCCCAAGGCAAACTCATCTCTCTCCCCCACAGCCAACTCTAAGCCGCCCTCTGGAGATCCCCCTTCCCGAATGTCAGACGTCGCACTCAGGAAGAAGAAGAACGCCGATGCTCAGGCTGCCTTCCGAGCAAGACGAGCAAACTACATCGCCACCCTTGAAGAGACAGGTTCGAGCCTCCAATTTTTCTCGTCTTTCTCTTGCTCAAGCCCCCACATTTTCCAGTCACCAGTCTAGAGTCTGTTGTGCTCCAGCTCCAGGAGTCCTGTCGTGAAGCTCGTCACGAAACCCAGGAACTGCGCCATGAAAATTCTCGCCTACGACACGAATCTCGAGAACGCGAAAAGTTTTGGAGAGCTCTGTGGCAGGCAAAGAAGACAGGTCAAACTGATTCGGAGGACCCCCCTCTGCCGTCATCATTTTCATCGCCACATCCCTCTAATGGACAAGTGCCATCGGTGCACATGCACCAATACGCCGCTGGGCTACAATATCGAATGGGTGACGATCCTACACTATGCAACGGTTCCTACGAGACGAATCCTGCCCAGTATCAAAGTCATCCCTCTCTTTCCTATGGTGGAGTCGATCCTGATATCTCCGGTGAGCATCAGTCCAACCCGCTCATTCATCGTGGGCCCAAGTATAGCCCGTTTGCATACCCCATCCCAGGGATGCAGCGAGACGCGCCATGGCCCGCGCCACTCGCCCCAGGTACATCATCCGGCGATTCCATAGCACCTGCGCCTCACGCCTCTCACTCCCCGAACTTTGCTGGGTCACCAGCTTTGACTTCAACTGACATGCCTTTCGTTGGTCGTTTTTCGCCCGAGGATCAGAAAGTGCCGCTGGGCGGTCTGGATACAGCGCCGTACACTTTTCCCAACAGTCGCTCCATTTCACCAACCACATCGACACCAGGATCCTCGTCCTCCGCATTCCCATTCACGTTTTCAGAGCATGATCGCTCAGATATTGATTACCGACGGCACTCGCATCCTCATGGGGCTGAGGTTACACTTCATGGCGGCACCGCTGATATTTCATTGGTCGGTCCCGCAAGCGACGCCGTTCGCTACAGGCTCGCGCCTCGTCGAGTAGACCAGGCAGGCTCTGACCGACCCCTACTCCCTGCGCTTACTTCCATGTCTGGGAGTGACACCGGCTCGCAGCAAGAGCAGGGAAGTAGTGACGGCGATTCTACTCCATACCCTCATCCCCGCGCGCGTCGCCGCGCCACATCACATTCTCGTTCGCCATCTCCTGCCGCCCCCATTCTTTCAGGGACCCTAGCGGTCATCAAGGCGCAAGCCTTTGGTGCCCTTCGCCGCACACGCACACGCACGAAAAGATCATCAGAAGGCGCTGCCAAGGTTGCGATGAACGTCCTGGAATCGAGAGGAATCGGCATTCCGCCTTCTCCCAGTGCTACACCCAGCCTCAAGAGACAACGACTTGATGAAGATCTTGACCTACCATAGGCATAATTTTATGTCCTTTCTAGACCTATATCCCGGAGGAATTGTATCTCTAATCTCGCCATGGTTTGTGACATTTGCAGACACTCATCCACACCGAGCCTTGTGTTATATGTATATTTTGCCTGTTTGTAGTATATACTGCCTCTTGATATCTTGCTCCTAATACCCATACTGTACATGCTGATTGCTATCGTGCTTTGTCTACTTACCTGCGCTAGATTATTGTGTAGTTGCTAATTGAAACGGAATACTAGACTGAATAAACATAAGTAATTGAATTGCTTGGTTTGTTGAGAAGAGTCGGGCGATAGTCCGGGGCAGCGTCAAACGTGCATTCAACGAGGCCGAAGTCGCGACACTTATGGGATCTTGATCGCCTCGAAGTTGTGCAGAGCGCAGACAAGAAATGGAACGAGGAAAATCAGATCTTTGATTCGCCGCCTACAGACAGGACATGTCTGTTCGGATCAGAGAATTATCAATCCCACTAACGGAGATTGGCAGCATGAGTTACGGGCACGCAGCTCATCGTGACCAGCGAACGTACCACGAGCCTATCCTCCCGTCTTGTTTCCGTGTCAGACTTGGATGGATTCGCTACCTTTGCAGCGAGGCGCCCTTGATTCGGGTTCGCCGAATTGGTTCCTCTTGCGTGCGCCTTGAAATGCAAATTCTAGATGAAGATGCACTGGTGGTACTGAGGCACTGACCGCTTTAAGCCGCCGTTCAGCAGCTTCTGCCGCGGCGGTGCGAGGATCGCTTGGAGACGATGTGGGATTGATGGCACCAGAAGACGACCCCAGAACTGTATGACCACCGGAATGAGTTCCTGTCTTTGAACAGAGGTTACCCATGGTATTTGTTGAAGGAAAAAAGACTGCGGACAGCGCTGGCGCACTACCGGCGCACTATATCGTTATGATGGAGATGGGTGTGACCATGTGGTCACAAAAGCTGGGCATTTCTTATAAAATATGTACTCGGGATCTACGGATGCACCGTTGGCGTCTCAGTGACAGAAACGTATTCCCCCATTCTCACTTCTCGGTCAGGACTGTAACCAAACCGAGACACCCCCAACTCATAGTGCGGCACCCTCGTCTGCACGACTCATTAAAGCAATTTTAAGCGTTGAAAATACTGAGACGCACCTCCCACCATCGGCGTCCCGCGTTCCAGGGGTGTGACATGTCTGTATTAAACCCTGCTTTGACCATCCTGCTTTTGATACCGGCACCAAGCAGGAGGCCAAAAACAGTCAGGAGGAAGAGCGTCACTACCAGCTGGTCTCGCGGTGAATCACGTTCTGTAAATATACTGAGCTTGGCCTTGAAGCTTGGAGGGCTGCGCAAAAACCTACGAAAGCATCGGGCTTCGACGTCACCCTCCTTGCCTGTAGCGGTGTCGGGATTTGTGTCTCCTAGGGACGCACCAGCACATATCGGTAGATTCTGATTCAAACACCATTGTTTTGTGCAGGACAGACAAGGCTGAGAAGGATTGTCGGGAATGTTCAAGTGCAAGATAGAGTAATTAGACTGGAAACATATGCCTGCAAAGAATTATTGCTGTGGAAGCGATGACGACAGGATGGCTAACATACATTTACAGAAGTTAGTGGCCTCCCACTTGTTTAGGATAGCATTGGCTGACAACTGTTATTGATCAGGTCAGATAGGGTACAGCAATATGAAAAACTTACAAATAGCGAGAAGAAAAAGAGAAGAGAGAGCGGAATAATCTGAGCCATGGCTGTTTCGGAGACAGATGTGCAGACAGATGCTTTGTGTTTCGTAAACAACCCCCACATATATTGATACATCGACGCGTCGACCCCGCCATTCCTCGTTCTCTCTCTTCATCCTCAGCGCTCAGCGGCGACCATGTCTGCAGAGTTTGACGATGTCCTCACCAACCAGCCAGTCGTAATCGATAACGTCTGTTCTAAGCAGCTTTCTGTACACTACACTACTCATCCTCGTCACATCAGGGTTCTGGAACTATCAAGGCTGGGTTTGCTGGTCAGGACCATCCAAAATGTTTTTTCCCGTCTTTGTGCGTCCCCAGGGTTAGGCTTGCTTTCCGTTGCTAATTCCGTTCTGTTAATCCTTTGATCGTTGTAGTGTTGGGCGGCCAAAGCACATACGCGTTATGGCAGGCGCGCTGGAGGGTGATGTCTTCATCGGAAGGCGGGCACAGGAGTTTAGAGGCCTTCTCAAGATCAAGTATCCTATGGAACACGGAATCGTAACCGACTGGGACGACATGGAACGAATTTGGAGTTGGGTTTATGCAGAGGAACTAGGGACCTTGAGTGAGGAGGTCTGCCGTTGTTTCGTGTAAACTTTTTTACCTTGGGCTCACTTAACCATCCACATAGCATCCTGTATTGTTGACAGAAGCACCTCTCAACCCCAGAAGTAATCGAGACGTGGCCGCACAAATATTCTTTGACACTTTCAATGTCCCAGCTCTCTTCACATCCGTCCAGGCCGTTCTCTCGCTGTAAGTCCTTATCCTACGGTAGCCTATTGATCGATTTACTCAAACTTCTATAAAGCTACTCATCAGGTCGCACAACAGGCATTGTCCTTGATTCCGGTGACGGCGTTACACATGCAGTACCTGTGTTCGAAGGCTTCTCAATGCCGCATGCCATCCGCCGGGTTGATGTAGCTGGACGGTAATTGACTGACCTTTTTGTCTCTGATTCCCTATTAACTTCTGGCCTTCAGAGACGTAACCGATCATCTCCAACTGCTCCTTCGTAAATCCGGTCACCACTTGCACACCACGGCGGAACGCGAGGTCGTCCGTACAATGAAAGAAAAGTGTTGCTATGTCGCTCTTAATCCCGCAAAGGAGGAAAAGGACACTCTCGGGCGCACAGAGGAATTCAGGCTCCCCGACGGAAATGTTCTTCAGGTATTCGAGCTCAGCATTCTAACTCTAACTCTTGGACCCCGTCCTAACTTTACTTTCACAGCTGGGCCTTGAACGCTTCCGTGCACCTGAGATCCTGTTCAACCCCGAGTTGATCGGTCAAGAATATGCCGGAGTGCACCAAGTTGTGGTTGATTCAATCAACCGGGTCGACCTGGACCTTCGGAAGAGCCTTTTCTCAAACATTGTGCTCAGTGGCGGGAGTACTCTATGTCGAGGTCAGTTGATGTGTGCCCATGATAGGCTCGGGAGTGGGTTGGTGAACTGATTTTACATTAGGCTTTGGTGACCGGTTACTGAACGAGGTTAAGAAATTGGCACTTAAAGATGTCAAAATCAAGATATACGCACCCCCAGAACGCAAATACTCTACATGGATCGGTGGCTCAATCCTGGCAGGTTTAAGCACATTCAAGAAGGCAAGTCGTCTGCTTCCCATATGACCGTTGATTAAATTTACGCTGGGTAGATGTGGGTCTCTGCCGAGGAGTACCAAGAAGACCCAGATATAATTCACAAGAAATCGGGGTTTTGAGCTCGCGTGTTGATTTGTTTGACGACACATATTTCAGGCCTTTTAATGATACCCGTGTATATCCCCAGCTAATGCCATACAATAACTTCCCTGCACCGAAATGTGTCTCACCACCCCAATCTAATATCCGGGCAGTGTTACAGAAATAAATGGCGGAACCTCAGCTCCTGAACCATCCTAAGGGAGCACCATTAATCGTGGATCAGGCCTCAGGACTGAGATGTTTTTGGAATCATGTTCGTCTCATGGGGTTCTATCATAGCACATGGGGTGGGTGGGGCATACATAGAACGCGATGGCACCAATATAGTATTTTTACCGAGGAAGACGCAAGATGATTACTTGCCACCCTTCTTCGGGGGCTCGGCAGCCTTGCTCTTTTTCGTTCCACGGAACTGGAGAGGGAAATGGATCAGGGTTTGCAATGGATCTAAAGGTGAGTAGAAGTACCTTCTTCGCGCGGTTCTTGCGCTCCTTCCGGAGCTTGCGCGACGCCTTATCGACCTTGGTGGCCAGACCAGACTTGGAGACTACGATGAGTGATAAGATGGAGGGGGAAAGGAGGGGACGTACTCTAACCAGCCGGTATTTCGGCTCAAACTTCTTTTGCGAGGCCTCATCATCATAGATCAGAGCGAAACCGGTGCTCCTTCCACCACCGAATTGTGTCCGAAAACCAAAGGTCACTACGCGGTTCTTATCGGTCTTGTATAGAGCCGCAAGTTTCTCGGAAAGCTCAGTCTTGGATACATTAGGACGGGAAGGATGAAGGACATCAAGAACGAATTGACGACGAGCGAGGAGACGGTTTGTGATGAATTTACGGGTACGGAGGGTGATGGGCGCAGAGCTGTCGGCCTAAGAGAAAGATAATTTGCTCGCATTATAATGGGCGAAAAAACTATGGAGAACGTACCATGATTGCAGCAGGCGGTTTCTTGAGGACGTCGAGGCCGATGCCGATGGATATGGATCTCGACTAGACTGTTCTGGTGGCTGAAACCCGACTGCATAGTCCCTCCGGCAATCACCGAGTCACCAGCCACGTGACGCTCTCCACACTCAACCACCATCGTCTCCTGCATGGTATCGGAATGTCTTCCTTCGCCTCATCCATGCCTACATGCACAAGTAGAGTTTTTCGTTGCTGTGGCTTTTCAACTTAGGTTCATCCCCAGGTAGATCACCAATTGCAATATGTACCAACATTAGCTCTCTACTTTTTTCGTCTTCACTGTGGATATGGAAGCGCTTGCTCAGAACGACGCGACCTGATTTTGACTCAGCGATAACGCCCCTCACACTGTGCCTAATTGGGAGGCCCCCTTCGATGCAGACAGCTTTGTAGTCTGTCTCTCGTGATTGGAGCCTTAAGGGTTGTCTTGCATTTTTTTAAACGCGTGTTTAATTTTTATATGAACGGAAATTTACTGAATTTTAGAGTGCCCAAATACATTGATGCCAATGGTGTTGAGGCACGAATGTTGCTAGTACCTACCTGTCGTTGGTCTGTTGGCGCTTTAGCTGGTATTAACAAATAGTTTTCCAAGGAGTAATGTGCGTTGTATTGAGACAGTGAAATTGACGAAAACAGGTTAGGAGTTGTACATGTGGTTAGACGTAGTTGAAAGACAAAATTTAGATACACAATCCCAACAACTTCACGCCCGACAGACATTCCCGTGATGGCGATGATCCCAAAAGTCCTCCAAGCAGTGGCTGCAGTTTATTCAGCGTGGCGTCCAGGAAGTTTTCTGTAAAGTTGAGAATGTCGTCCAGGAAGCACTTGACATCGTATAAGACTATCCCATCAAGTTAGAATGCTTGCGCCACAACTATCAATACCCAACTTACTTGGTCCGACGATAGGGCCAATGATCGGGACGTTGTTCACCAGCACAGAAACCGCCGACAGCGTGTTCTTGGTGAGGTTCACTGTTTCCTTGATCATCGTTTCGATGTCGTTGGTGCGATCGTAGTTCTCGAGACCCTTGCCACCCGGTCGGCGCTTGTCTGCTTCGATAGCGGAAAGCGCGGCTTGTTGCCCCAGGATGTTGGTGCGGAAGGAATTCAGCTGTGTCACACATTTCGCTTCGAATTCTGGGTCGCTTCTTTTCATTGATACTGACTGCGCGGCCAGTTTTTCTATAGAAGATGATGAGTATGATGTTAAATATTCGCTCAGGGTCGTGTGGCGTACTGAGGTTTCTAGAGTTATCACTGGCAGCTTTGTAGTAGGCGGAAAATTGAACGTAAGGGTCGGCTTTGTTGGCGCTAGGCGTTTTCGAAGTTGGAGGGGTTTGCGGACGAGAGGTAGTTGGAACGACAAGAGATGGATTACGAGCTATCCTCATGCTTCGAGGGAGCGGCCGTGCGGCTTTGGCAAGTGAAAAGACAGGAGGATTGTAAGGAGTATGGTGGCCAGGAAGGGGTGCTGCTAACGCGTAAATCGATGTTTGTGATAATGCAGTAAAGGCGGTCGCGTGCAACGCGAGGAGGATGGTGTGAATTACGGAAGGCATAATCTAGAGAAAGAACGGAATTAGGCGGCTAGCGCGGGCGAGTATGATTCAAGATTAAGAGCGCGGCGGCTCGTGGAAGATGGGGGTGCGTAAGAGTAAACGAGGATTCCCAAATCCGCCGATTTATCTTCTTATACCGTTCATGAGTAAACCTTATTAGATAGAGCGTCCTGATTGGCCAGCAAAAATAGCAAGACTCCGACGCGTCAAGATCATGTGATCAATAACAATTCAAGACACGAGGTGCTACGTAGTACTAGCAGTGGCATATAGACGAAGTCATACAATCCGCCAAGGGTGATAGAGTATAACAATAGTAGAAAAGAATAAAAGGTCCAGAGCTAGAAGTAGTAGGGTTGTGTTGTACGAGGGTCACAAGAAAGCAACAAAATATACTGTTCCAACAGGAGCTAAAATCGCAGAGAAATAGTCAAGAAGCCGATATAGGCAAGTCCAAAAGTTCCAGCATAGCAAGTTGTTCCAATCATAGGGTAACCGATAATATCCAAAGAACGTGGTAAGTAAAGAGCGAGTGTCCGGGGTGGGGTGCAAGTCAGATATTCACGACTCAGAAATAACCATTAAAGTGGAAGGCAAGTTTTGCCGTCTTTTGAGCGCTTGAAACCACCAGCACAAGTATACACTGAAGAATAAATCAGATTGGGAACAGAGGCTGGGGCATACGACGTACCGGTACAGCGTCCTTGATCGCAACCGACATTCCATGCGCCGGGTATTGCGGTGCAATCTTCTCCATCTCCTGTCGATGCACATCCACCACAAGACTCGAGTTCTGTGGCTGTATCGAGACACTCATAATCACCCGACTTCGCTCCGGAAATCGGGCAGGCGTCAAGATCAGTGGGGCAGAGTGGAGCAGCGCGAGATTTAATATCGACGGATCGCTTGTGGTTATGGCCTCCAGCACGCTTTCCATGGTAGTTAGAGGGTTTAGGTGGGTTGGGTTTTGGAGGGGTAGGAGCAGGCTCGCATCTACGTGTAGATTTCCATACCCAGCCCTTGGGGCACTGAGGAGGCGGGCCCTGCTGAGGAGGTGGGTGACGGGGGACACAGCATCCCTGCTTCTGACCCCAATAATGGGTAGTAGGCGGACACGCGTTACCCTTTGGAGGAGAGGGAGGAGGGGTAGCGGGACCACCAATTGGCAAGCAACATCCGTTAGTAGTAGACCTGAAGCGCTAGTCAATTTTGTACGGCAAGGAGCACATAATTGGCTCACCAGAACTCCTTAGGAGTACAGCTCTTCGATCCAGTAGCGGTGGAAGAGACAATTGGCAGGGCGATAAAAAGAACAAAGAGCGCAGCCCCAATACGACTGATGATTGACATAGTGTTATCAACTTCCCGGAGTTATATCAAAAGAGTGACTGGAGAGAATCGGTTAGGACCTCGGAGAATAGGGAACAAAAAAAAGTGTTTTCAAAGACTATATTTCAAGTACTTATACGATGGGATGGCTGAAACGCCATCATGGGAAAGAAGCTGTCGGTACCTGTTGATACGGGTTGACGAAGTTGGCTGACGCTTGCGACGGCATGTACCTGGACCTTGTGGGTTTTCAGGACAAGAATAGGTTCAAGCAGCCACTGAGAGAAAACCTCAGGATGGTTGTCTTTCTTTCTCCTTATCCACAATCAAGTTAGAAAAAAATCATCAGCCAGTGAGTGCAGGTCTAGAAAGGAAGCACACATCGGTGAATATTTGGAAGATAACCTTGAAAGGTCTACTACCCTATCTTCGGTGCTCAACAGGTTTGAATCCATCGCGAGCCGCTGACGCGCAGATCTAACCACGAGATTACCAGGACCATTACCTTCAGCAGGTAATATTTGTCTACATTTACATAGCGCATACTTACAGGCGGTAGATTGTGTCCCCATTCAAAGACGTAGAGGGCTTGCATGTCAAGTTCCATTATAATTTATATCACAAGCGAGCCCAAGAAATCCTCACACGAGGTCTTGATCCACTAACCCTGTCTCTTCAGCATTCGCTTCATCAAGCCCAATTCATTATTATCTTCTGTACCACCATCGCCTCCCGCAGCAAATGCTCTTGTAGAGTCTGATCAACCTCCTGCTGGTACAGTCAAGTCAATTATTCCCTGCACACCGCTCGCCATCGTTAAATGCCTTGAATATGTTCGAGTCTACAACACTATATTGCCATATGGTGACCGCGCCTATGGCAAAATCATCACCGTGATCAACCGGTCCGTGCCTCTATGCTTTCACCCCGGAATGTCTATTGAATGATCGGCAGATCTGAGGTCGTCGGCCGCCCGCTTGCCGCACTGCTCTCGAACGACGGTGCGCGGGTCTTCTCTGTTGATATCGACTCGATTCAGGTAAATGTTCCACTTTATGTCATGAATCAGCACATCACAACATAGCTCGATAGGAATATACAAAACGTCCTCGTGTTGAAAGAAGTACAGAGTCTGAAGCCATTCGCCGATACCACGCCCGCCACGTCGTGCGACCAAGCAACCTTACGCTCCAAGAGTGCTTGGCCCTTTCTGATGTAGTGGTCTCGGCCGTTCCAAGCGCCACGTACAAGGTAAAGACTGAGTGGCTCAAGGATGGATGTGTATGCTTGAACGTTGCGGCGGACAAGAACTTTGAGAAGGACGTTCGCGAAAAGGTACGCCACTGGCCACCCTTTCTGGTAGTTCGCGTTGACACCACCCCCAGGCTTCACTGTATATTCCCGCTGTTGGGAAAGTTACGATCCTGATGCTTCTGCGAAACTTGTACGTCAATCCCAAAAACATAGGCTAAAGCTGACTTGCCGCCGCACCACAGGTTACGGCTCCAGCAGTACACGCAGGCGTCTTCGTAGTCTTCTTAATAGATGAGTATATTATATGGCCAAGTAAAGAGCGCTGTAGTAGATGCGCGACTAGGGATGAAGGGGCAAGTCTCCGGTTGTTTCTACGATGTGTGAAATACAATGCATTGTGTGGGATATGAAGTAGTGTACTTCGTTCCGGAGGCTTGAAGCTAGCGCAGCCAAAAGAATTCCAGTCGTCTACTTGATTGCGCTTATTGGAAGTGTCGTTCGTTGATATCGGCTAGACTGGGCTTTTCTGATACCGGTGTCTGTGAGCCGGAGGGCGGGAAGCTTGGCGTGATTGGGGTCGTTGCGCCAGACATAGTGTCTTCTGACAAGAAGCGGACGCGTTGTCGATGAAGCTATAGATTCAGGTCACCTTTTCAGTGGAAGAAAAGTTGAAATGAATACATTATGCATACCTGGGGTAACTTGGGAATCAGTACAAAGATTAGTGCCGTGAGGTTGACAGCGAATAGCCATGGGTTGTAGTTTGTATAGTGGGTCGACGCAAGGAACCTGGTTGAATCAGGATGGTTATTTCCCCATAGAGTCACCGCCGCTTACAATCCAATAGGGACGATGAAGAGCCATTTCTTCGCAGGCGTGTACTGCGCTCCGTCATCGATTTGCTCCCACAGTGTTAGGTCGTCGTATGCTCCGCCGTGTAGATCATTTTCAAATGGGACTCCAGTTACCCAGTGGAACATCAAGTAGGACAGCTGTGTAAGAGCCTTGTTTGTGTCTAGAGTATTAGAGTTATTTGCCTAACGTACTGCAAGATATGCCAAATTGACTGCCGTCCAGCTTATTTCTTGAGTCATTCCAGGAAAAGTGTCGATGACCAGTTTCCCGAAAAAGATTAGGACGACGTGTATAAGCCATGCACCTGGTGAATGTACGTGAGAATAGAGAGTAGAATGTTTGGTTAATCGTACCCTTCGCATTGACCCAGTCCGCGTTAATATTGACAAACGCACTCCGGTCAAGAGATTCTTCAATCGAGCGGTCACCGACCTCCTCAACCTTAACGATGCTGCCGCTGCGTCCACGTCCACGGATGGACATGTTACGCGGGGAGTGTGTAGCAGATATGTCGAGGACAGGAAGCTTGATTGTGGTCGAGCGACTCATGGTACTGGAGTCGAGTGTGAGGAACAAGTTGAAGACGGAAGATATCACAAGTGTTGCGCATGACTGCGCTTCCAGCCTATTCGGACATTGCCGAGGTCACTGACCCACCCCCTCATGCTCCTCCACTGGTGCACCGTCTCACCGCAGGGCCAGGACAACATTGCTGCAATTCGATTTGCTTATCCAGTCCGTATATCTTCTATTTGCGTGTTTCCTACCGGCACCCACCCATTTGTCAACGCGCCAGATGTTGTCGCGTATGTTAGCTTATTTTAATCGCGCGAACGACACGGCTAATGTAATGCAGCAAAACGGAACCCGAGGCATTTTATCTAGAACTATTTCTCAATGCCCACCCCATCCCCCAGGCAGACACAAAGGAGAAGCCGCGTCCTGCAAATGCACTTATTCCAACCGTGATAGCATATGCTGGAGGTCAGGTTGACTTCACGGTCGATATGGGCTCCGACGTGCGTAGTTAACGTGTTTAATTCAACCATTGACTAAAGGAGCGTAGTATGCAACGCGTTTGATGATCTTGAAGGGAAAATTTGACGTGCTTTCGATGGCTATATATGGCGAAATTGTTGCCGACACCCCCTCGCCTACGCAAAATTATGAGGCGAAACCCTTACCTCCCATAGAACACACAACGCTCTCGAAAGCAGTAGACCCCTCTATTTCCTCCGACCCAACTACACTTGCAAAGCGGCTATTGGACTTGATCCCCAACTCGCCCCCACTCTCACTTGTTGTGCGGTTGATGTTCTGTTTGAAACCGTCTGATGCTGACTGGGACTCACCTGAATTTCCATATCTGCATGCAGATTTGGAACATGAAGTCGACGTGGAGCCCAGCCTCGAAACTGTCATGGATTTATTGTCTAAGCCTGTGAGAGATGATGCAAGCGAGGAAGATTTAGAGGCGTTTGCTCTGAGGGTTTCCGGTTGCCTCTCCACACCAAAGGTTGGAAATCTCCCAGTCAATTTTCCGTCTTGAATAACCCATGATCAGGACAATAACCACGCCTACCAAATCGCCGAACTACTCAGCCTTTCGGCATCTCAGCATCCTAGCCTGGCTCGTGCCCTGCTGGTTTGTCACCCTGAAATACTACTACCCAAGGCTAACACCGCTCGTTAGCATCATATTGACACCGGGTCTCTCTTCACCATCCAGGACCTGGATAAGAAGACACTGCTCTGTCTCTTAGATGCTGTTACGAATGCCGACATTGCTCGGCAAATGTCTAACGAGACATTCCTCAAGAATTTAGCAAGCCTTCAAGAAACTTCTCGAACTGATACATACACGCAGTTCGCTGCAAGGAGGCTTGCTTCCAGGATTCGCGACTGGACATGCTTTGAGGACGCCTTATCCAACACGCGTGGGGGATTCAACCAGTCCTGGAATATGCTGAAGGAAATTGCGGCTGAGGAACAATCGATGGGTATCTGGCTTGAGTCTGTTATACTCCACGAAGACATCGTGACGAAACTCGCGGAAAATCCTGTATTGGCCAATCTTCAAAGCCACGCACCATTTTAATTTCGGAATCAGATAAATATAACATCGCACGACGCGTTTATCACACTAGTGCGAGCCTTCATTGGTGTGGCGAGTGTTCTGGCAGTTTGGGCATGGGCCGATAGTTTAGGCAATGATCAGTGCCGCGAAAAAGCCCTCGCTGTGCTTCATCTGTGGCAAGGAGTGGATGGCTACCGCGAGGTAAGCGGCAACTTATTTTGTGGTCGACGTATTCCTAATATCAAGGACCATTCAAAGATTGTAAATCATTTGATGCTTTTACGACAGCTTACGCGTAGACTGGAATGGATCATTTCAGATAACGAGATGCCCCGACGATCTGGGATTTTCGCTGAGAAAGTCCTCCTCGAGCTTGCCAACGACCCTCGCTCTATCCTGAACGAGGATCTCGTTGAAGCCACCCTCAACCTAAAAACCCCGCTCGCCTTCATTTCGGACAGTGACTACCTCTCGATGCGTAAGGTGGCGCTTGTGTCCAAAGACGGACTCCCCGCAGTGGCAGAGGAACTAATGTTTTCTAGCAACCATCCACTGTCTCTCCGGCGCTTGCGTACCCTCCGTGTTTCCTTAGCCATCATGGAACGCGAACTAGAAGACCCCGAAGGCGAGTGGCGGACCCTTGAAGCTTTCTGGGACGAGAACTCTCCCGGCATCGTTGGATGTTTGATAGACATCCTCGTCGGCGTCGCTAGCGACCTCAATGCACATTTCTTTGTCTCCCAACCTCCTCAGATGAACCAGGCTGTCGCCGAACAGCTCTTCCTAATCGCTGACGAACTACTTCGGTTGATCACAGAACTTACCCCAGCCTTTCCGCTCACAGCGCATGCAACGGTTCGCTTGACAATCGCTACAGCGGACATCTTTGCATGCACAGATGCAGCAGATATGATATATTCGCAAACGAGCCGTGCTTATGTAGCTGCACGCGGGACTCGTCAAGCGTGCCTCGATCTTGTTTATGCCTTTTCAGATCCCGAAGTCACTGCAGAACCAAATAGACTAGGGGCTGAGGTCGTTTTCCGGACTCTGCTTCAGCATGTGGGTCGCAGTGGCCACCGTGATCCAGTGTACCACGCGTTGCAAGTGTTTACCATGGTTGACCACATTCTGCCGGAGCCCAACGCGATGTTGTACGACGAGGGTGAGCCATCACATTGGGTTACATTTATTCTCCCAAATGTCCTCGACGAAATCAGATCCTTCCTCCACCTATTAGACCCTGAGAATAGAGGTCACATCGTGAAACGTCTCATCAGGTTGGATAACGATGTCATCGGTATTGGCGCTTGGTTACTCACGGAAGAGCTGAGGGATACTACGAAAAAGATAGAAGATTTAGCGAGTCATTCACACATGGAGAACTACAGGATTGCACTTCAATATCAAGTAACGCTCTCCCTTCAATTTGTGGTCGACCTAGCGAAGCCTACGTCAAGTTCGTCAAAGTGGTGTCTAAACGCAATCATCACTACCCCTGATTTAGCATTCGCGCTGAACGCTGCCCTCATGGCCTTGTTGGACGGCCAGTATACTTCAAAACACATTCAGGATTTAACGGTCGCCTTGGCACCATCTGCAGTTTCCTTTGAAGCAGATCTTGGTTTTACCTTGTTACTTGCTACACTTCGTGCAGCCCGCCAAGTTTCCCTCCACGACCCTCTTCTTGTGAACGCATCCGCGATTCTTCGCAATTTGCCATCAACGGTAAATCCAGAGCCTTTGCGACCTGAAATCGGCCAGACACTCTCTGCACTGGCCTCTAGGAAACTAGAGTCTTCAAGTGTTGAAAGCATCCTCTCCATTCTTAAATGGTTGTTGGAACAAACCAACACTAAACTAACGACCCTCTACGGCATTACAAACGAACTTCTCTCCTCCCTCTTCTCTTCACTCAAAACCTCTCTCCCCTCTGGCGAACACCAGGCCCTCGAAGCCCTTCGTGCCGCCTTCACGATCGATGAGGATGAGTACCTCCCACCTCCCACCACCGCCCTTCCCGACACACTCGCGTTCCCCATCCACGCGTTGGACGACCTCCTGCGACACGACATCCCAACGCCCAGCACACCTGCCAACGGCACGAAAACACCCGACATCCTCGGCCTCGTTATCTCACCACCAACCGCGCTCCTCCGCTCTCAGGTCCTCACCACCGGCCTAACGAAGACATATACCAACAACGACTTCCGGCAGCTCCGGCAAACGCCATCAGCGCGTCAGAACACAAGTAGGCTACCCAGCATGCATGGTGCGCGTTCTACACTGTTCCGAAATTCTGGTATTTTTGTGCTGATCGTTGAATGACTTTTTAGTGGACGTGGGTATCAATGGCCGTTTGACCTTTTGATTCCGCTGACGATGTGACAGGATTTCCAAAATGATGCAGTTGCTGCCGTGGTGGGCGTCCCACTGCCACTTCCGCTGCCGCTGCCCATTCCCGCAGACTTGGAGTTCACGACGTTGCTGCCGCCGCTCGGCATCGATATGTAGTCTACATATTAAGGGAAGCAGTCCCTACGCTTGGATATTTTGCTCATTCGAATAGTTGCGAGGTTCCCATGTCATGTCATTGTTTTTACTATCACTAAATGTATTAAATACACTTTACTTAGCTTGGTCTAACCATTGTTGAACCGTGAATGAAGTAATCGTGTTGGCTACCTCAACTTTCTCATGTGTTGTCAGATCGTCATAAACAGGGTTTGAGTCCAAAGGCATGCCTGCCAACGAAAGCCAACGGTGTGCGGCGTCAATCGTATGTCCTCAGATTAATTTTAAGCGCACCCTGCTTCGCGCGAGGATAAAATCGAATAGTGTACTTGCACGGATTACTTGAGCCTGTCTGCGTAGGAGCGCTGAAGCCAAAGGCACATGGGCTACAGACAAAGGAAAGTTTGCCCACGTTTTGATTTGCAAACACTTAAGCCTAAAGTTGATACCAGACAAAGGGTAATATTATTGGGATCTGTAGTAGAGTGACTTACTGAAACTACATGCCAGGTGAAGGGGAGGGGGACAGATATTGTATAATAGGTTTTGTCCGGTCTGTGTGAATCAAATTGCGACTGTCTGCCGTATGAAATGCTTGTATAATCGTTAAGACAAGTCACCAGAGAATAAGTAGGTCTAGATGGAGTGAGTGGTGATACAATATACAATGCTGGAACAATGCAAGCCGAGCGATCCAATAAAATATAAATAAGCCATCCACGCAGGAAAGGGTTAGTTGGGCAGCGTAGGTTGATGGTTGAGGTGCATGTTAGCACCGCGTACGTGGAGATGCAGCGGCAGTCCAACATGTGGCTGCGGGGACGGCGAATACTGCTGCTCGGGAAGTCCACCTGTATCATTTGCGCGATCGTCCGAGTCCGCCCTGAAGTATCGGTCCATATCAGAAACGTCGAAGTCCTGCCCCGGACGTAGCACAGGGTTTTTCTGGTCGTGTGACCGTGGTTCGGCGGGAGCAGGGGGCTTTTTCGCACCGAGACGAAAGATGCGTTTACGCCGCGCTTTAGTGGGCTGGCGCTCAAGCGCCGAGGCAGGGGGAGCGGCGCGCGGGGGCACGCTGCGCACGGTGAAGTGCTGTAGGCTGCGTGTGTATGGGGAGAGCGTGTGGTTGGAATGTGAGAGCGTGGAGAGCTGATGAATGGTGTTGTTGAGTGAAGGCCGCAGCACGATTTTCGGATTGCGGGTTGATGTTTGTGCAGAGTGATTTGACAGGGCCGTGGGCGAGGTGGAGGGAAAGGCGTGATCGAGGTTTGCGGAGGATATGGAGGGGCGCCGGGATGAAGGGGCGGTTGTTGATGGAGGGGCTGAGGGCCGGCGCATGTACATGGCAGAGTCGTGACGGTAATGTTCATAATCGTCGTCGTCGTCGTGTATAGCATGTTCTGTAGGTGGAGTAGATGTCGAAAGGCCATGGCCACTACTAGACCTCGATGGTTGAGTTTCTAGGCTGTCTGGCGTCACGGGCCTCTGTGGTGTGGAGTAAAACGGCGGTGCGCCGTGGAAGCCACCTGTAACACTGTGTGCGGATGATAAACTCCCGAAGTAGGGATTATAAATTCCACTTCCTCGTCGTGAGAGGCCAGGCGTCGTTAGACCAGATCTGGGGGAGGATAATGTAGGTCTATGTTTTGATGAAGAGGCAATGGCGTTAGGAGACTGGATCATCGATTGCGAATGGTAAATTCGTGGTCGCGTAATTGTTCCGCCTCCTACAGCAGGTATAGTCTCGAAATCGGATTCTGGTGCGATACTCTCGCGCGCATCATCATATATGCTCGGGTTGGAATCAGGTACCGTATAGTCCCAGTTGACAATGTCAAATGAGGCGGCACCGTCATCATCATCATCAAGTTCCTCGTCTTCTTCGGAGTCCTCAGCAAGATCCGCAAGCCCTTTGTTGGGCTGGAAGAGGTTACTGAAACCGCGGAAGACACTTTTCGTAGGGAGCCCTTCGGGACGCAGACCATACGTCGGATCGAAATTTTCTAGATCAGGAAAAGATACGGGTTCTGACGCTATTGGTGGAGAGGACGGTTCTGAGGGTTTAGGTTTAGAAAGAGATGCCGAAGAGTACCCTGATGTCGAGCGGGGCCGCTTAGGGTAAGCTGAGCTTCTAGCAGAAGTAACGGATTGTGGTCTCCGCGGCGTATTTGACGGGATTCCATTATTGAGAGAGGATGGGGGCATACTCCGCATCGATACATCGGCCGAAGAGCGCGTGTCGAACGCCTGATTTTCCCTGTTGACCGAGGGCGGAGGTGGCGGTGGTGGATTTTTCTGCAGGTAAGGCGCCTCCACTTTAGCCTTCACCCACTGTTGACTAAGTCGATGTATGATACCAGGTAAATCTTCGCGAAACATTTGGCGTAACTGGCCTTCGATTTCTCGTTGGATAAACTTCTGAATGACCGCGATGGAGTCAAACGTGCTGTTTATGTCGACGTTCTGGAGGGGGTCTGTCTTGAAGACAAGGGTGATACCTTTTTGCTTGGAAACAACAAGGACGACATATGAATTAAGTTTGAAGTGCGACAGACGGAGAAGCATGGGTACAACAAGGGGTTGTTTCGCGGCGAGCATGCCTTGCGAGCCGGCCATAAGATGGATATCGGGTTGCTTGTGGTTTAATGGGTTTGCCTGGCGTTAATTGTAATTAGCAATCCTTGGGAGAGGGACCGGGCAGCATACCTGGACTTTGGTCTTCAGAACTAGATGAGCATCGCCAGAATATGTGAGACGAAAAATTCCTCGAAACTGATCTACGGTGAGGTCACCGATATCGCGAATCTCGAGTTCGGGAGGCTAAAGAATGTTAAACAGAAGAGTATGGGCGCGAGAAGACGGCTCGCACTTGGGTACCCATCTCGAGCTCAACAACCTCGATGCGGTCTGCTATGATTGGGGGCTTGTTGCCCTTGTTTAGAGCGGTATTGAGCATCTGGATTGCATCGTAATGAAACTGGTCTGAGAAGCGAGGCCAGTTGAATGTGAAGGACATGGACGCATGGAGGACGGAGGAGGACGTCGACGGCAGCGAGAACGGCACAAACACTTGGGATGGGGTTAGGGTTTAGCGCAAGTGATGGCGCCGTCCTGCAATTTACTCTGTCTAATACATCGCCATGAACGGCGTGCGCAGGCTCCTGGGCGCTGCTGCTGCCGCCACATCCTCTTCTCTGCCACAACCCGCGCCGCCACCACCACCCGCGCCTTCAGACACAGACACCGTCGTCAGCTACAGCTCTCCCGGTGCTTCCTGGCCTCCCCAATCCCCCACCGTAGCCACACCTCCAACTCCTGCATTAAACTTCAAGAAGGACCCTTCCAGGCAGCGGCCCCAGCCCCAGGATGCAGAGCCAAGCCGTGTCTCGTTTGAATCTGTCTTTCGAGACTTACCCTCCTCGCCTTCCTCTTCACGGACCCCACCCAATCCTCTCACCATTCGAAGTTCAATACCTCAGTCCCAGAAGGGCGACTGGAGGCGTGAATCCGGTGGTAGTAACGCGTCAGGTTCAACCTCAACCCGCGATGAGCTCCTCCTAAGCCTCCTCGCATCACAAGCTGTCGTCGACAGTCGTGAATTTGAGATCCTCGCTTCGGAGCAGATCGACGACCTGACCAAGGTACGCAATAGCTACCCTAAGAACCCATCACAAACTAATATACATCTAGGAACACCAACTCCTGACCGCCCGCCTCGAAGCTATGTCCAAGAAACTGACGCTTGAAACGAAGATCCGCGACGCAGCGGTGTCACTCGCCAAGGTCAACGCTGCACAGAAGAAGACATCCAAGCAGTCCGAGGAGCAACTCGAAGCCGCTAACCGCCGCGTAGATGCCGCACAGCAGGACCTCTGGCGCGTCTCCGAGCGTGCCCACGAAGTGCACCGTCGTCTACTCGAGCACCGTGCGGGTGTGCTCTCGCACTCCGTCAGAACTATGGAGAAGAAGTTGGGTGTGGTTACTTTGAACGGGACTGGTCCAGTCACTGGGGAGGACTCTGGGTACGATTCATCGAGCCGGAATACGCTATTGAGTCCTACAACATCAAGTATGTCTGGATTCTCCTCCTCTTCACGCAAGGTGCGCTTCGACGGCCGCCACTACTTTGCGGGACATGCAGAAGCGATCGTCCCGCGACGCCAGCTCTCTCCAGAAGCCGCTGCGCTTGAGATCACATCGCTGGAGGAAAAGCTCAAGGCTGCCACCGCGTCGTTGAAGGCTGCAGGGAAGAAACAAGTAGAAATGACCAGGGAGTTGTCGGAAATACGCATGGAGAAGATGGAAATCGAAACCCGTATGAGCTTCGAATTGCAGGGTACTGAAGAAAAGACCCATGCGCTGGAAGAGATGACCGTGGAGGTACGGGAACTGCGAGAGGAGAAGCTAGCGTGGGCAGAGGAAAGGGCGCGGTTACAGCAGCAGGCGGAGGTTTCCGAGACGACTAGAGGAGCTACGTCTGACATGGATTTAGAGGATGCTCGGAACCAGCTGCGAGAAAAGGAAGAGGAGATTAAACGGATCAAAACCCAGTGGGAGGAAGAGCGACAACTCTGGGAGCGGCGGCAGTCAGAAGCCGAGGACGAGAAGATGAATGACCTTGCGCGGCTGCAGCAGGAGATGGAGAGAATACGAGACGAGGATCAACAAGCCTTACAACAGGCACACACTGAGCTGGATAAGGGACTTGATGCACTGCGCCAGTTGGTGACGAAACATGGCATCGTCTTATTTTCCCGAGATTCTTCCCTACAGGGGTTACTGTCGTCCGTTGGTACACACCTTGAGACTGTGCACAACAAGTTGGAATCCCACTCGCGCGCCGAGGCCGAGTGGGAATCTGTACGCAGGAAACTTGAAGATGACATTCGTGCAGGCCTCGACAAACGCGAGTCCCTCATCCGCGATCTTGAGGCAGCACGCCGAGAACGCAGCGAAGCCGTCCCTCAGGAAATGCCGAGTCCCGCCACTAAGGAAGCGGTCCTTGCGCGGTCTCCCATACTGGCGTCCTCTGACTCTGCGAACCGCATCATCCAGTTGCTCACCCCGCTCTGGAATACCCTTCCCTCGCCCGAAGCGCGCGCCGCCAAGTTCAACCACTCACGACAATTCCGTACGGGTTCGCCGACCCAACAGAATGGCGCCTCGTCCAAGCCCGTGGCATCGCTCTCAGAACTCGACGTCCGGTCGCTCAAATCTCTGTACGACTCGACGAAGCAGCCAGCGTCGCCCGTTGTCGGTGCGGGCGAGTTCTCCATCGAGGCGTTTGCTGCGCGTGTCCAGGCGCTCATCCAAGACGACCGCGCGTTGATCGAGCGACTACTACGCTTTGCACAAGCACACGATCTACTCAAGAAGAATGCCGAGCGTGCGCAGAAGCTCGCGCAGGAGGGTAATACCGCACTAGAGACGTACCAGAGGCAGGTACGTACCCTAGAGGAGAGGAACATGACGATGGCGTCGAAGCAGGCTGCGATGTTCGTAACATCTTACTTGTTTTTTTCAACCTATCCTGATATTTTATCTTTGTGTTTAGGGTGGAAGAAATGCAGGAGCTCCAGAACGCGTTAGAGCGCATTGAGAGTGAAAAGCGGGACGTAGAGATGTTAGCTGCTGAGCAAGCCGAGACGTGCAGACAACTGACAGAAGCCAACAATACCCTTAGCGCACGGACACTCACACTCGCCGAGGAGGCTGCATCTGCGCCAGAGATGGTCAGGAAGCAGCTGGAAGGACAGCTAACGGAGACGCGGGCAGCGCTCGAGGTAGCGCAAGATGAGGTACAGGCCATGCGTACGTCTGAACAGACACAGAGGATCGCACTCCTCGACGAGTTGAACTCTATGCAGACGGAAAATGCGCAACTTAGAGCGCAATTACGGGCCCGCAAGTAGGTGATGGATTTGGGGTTGGGGTTGGATTTGGATTTATTCCCTCGATAAGTTTATACCGTATACTGTGATTGTTTATATACCTCCTCAATGTACTTTAACTGCACGCTCTGTACGACGGAAACTAATGCTGAACACAAGCCTCGAACAAATAGTACGAACTGTAGTCCTATCTGTATAAGTATTTTAGTTAAAAATGATATGCTATCGCTCAAGCGAATGATACAACCCCCGGCGGGACTCGAACCCGCAACCTTCAGATCGCAATTCAATATTTTAGAAGTCTGATATCATAACCATTAGACAACGGGGGCCTACCTTTCCACAAAATCAAGACCTCCAAGAACACTGAGCAGTAGTTTTGATCCCGCACGTGTCTGGAGCAGTCGGGACTCGGGACTCGGACTCGGTCGTCTCTTTTCCTCGAGCTCCAATGCGAACCTGTCCCATCTCGATGACGATGATGGTTTCATCATAATGAATCCAAGTTTGGAACAGGTTTAACAACAAGTGGCGCCCACACAGTCGCCGTAGACCTTGATGGAACAAATGGCCAGCGCCCACAATGCCAACGCTTTTTGTTCTAGGCTCTTTCAATGTTTTTCCTATGTTCCTTTTGCAGACATACTTATACCTTTATTTTAGGGATAAATAGAGCCAACACTCCTCAATATGCTTCGCCACATAAACCAGGAACTCTTCTCCCACCTGGACGTCATAGACTCAGCCGAAGGTTCTGATCATGCAATTTTGGTTATGCCCATCCTCCAAGAAACAACGGATGTGCCATTTACATAGGTAAAGCTATCGAATTTTTTCGCCAGATATTCCAGTTAACCCTGATCTTTTGTCCTATCATCTACGCGAAAATATCCGACTTGAACTGATAAGGTTTGAATTTATTCATGACAATAATGTTGTACATGGGTATTGAATGTTGAGCTCACTGAATCGTTAGTATTTCTTCAGACGTCCTAACATTAAACCTTCCCCAGAGATATGAGATTCCAAATGACACTCGAATGACAACTTTGAAGGACCCTAATGAAGGAAGTTGTGGCCCATAACGGGGATTGTAATTCTGCTCAAACACATTCATGCGGATAAAAGGAAATTCTAAAAATCAACACTGGCACTGCGACGAAGATCCGAATCCTTCAGATATTTGAAGAAAAGTGGGCCTATGGGGCGCTGGCCGTTTGTCTTGGGGTCTTTGAAGGGGTCGTCAAGCGGAGATGAGCTTTGTCTGGGAACGGGAGGGTATTCTGATTTACAAAATCAGCTTCAAATTCACAGACTTCAGAGGAAGCTTAATGTCACCATGTATGAGCGCAGTCGTAGGCTGCATACTCTGCAAGGTTGCCTGGAATGCTTTTAGTCGTGAATCTCTTGCAGCAAGAGTTCCATCGTCTGGGAGCTTGAAAGAGCCTAAAACTTTGGTCTCTAATCTTCTCGCAGCTTTTGTCGAGAGTTCCTAAGAAGATATGAAGTGTTATATCAGTCGATGAGCAGTTTCATTTTTTCTCTCTTACTTTCACGGTATATTTAGTGTTACGACATTCCGTCTCTTTTTCCATGGCTTGTTTTTTCCTCTCTTTCATTTGCTTGCTTCTGGAGCATATATTGCCGTTGATTTTCTGGGTTCTTCGCTTCATCTGCTCATAAACATCGTCATGAAGGCTGTTGGGGTACTTTGTTGGATACGCGGCAATCTAAGCATCATGAAAAGGCCATTCGACTCACGAAGTACATCTTGCAAGGTTGCGTTCAAACTCATCATCGGTAAGTACAATGCTGAATGCGCGAAGTTCTTCCATGGCGTCGAGAAGACATTGATTAGCCGCCGTGAGGTATGATGTGATCTCGGCTTTGTTGTCTTTCGTTTTTTGTCCAAGGGTGAAGATAGAGACAATCAGTGAGCCAATATTCGTTGCGCCGACAAGAGTTTCAAAACCAGACATTGGGAATAGCGCAAGACAGGAAAGCAGAGTTAGTGAAGGACCACTTCAGGTCGCCATGATTTATGAGACGTGAACATGATGATAAGTCCAGAACGAGAACAAAAGCGTGAGTGACCGGAATGAAATGTGCCGATCCTGCGACGGGTCCTGTGGCAACACCCTCGAGGACTAGTTAAAGAACAATAACTATGATAAGTACCGCAGGTTGAAGGGTCCGTTTGAGGTTGATGGCCGTTTCGGGGAAACCTGTTATTACCACGCTGTCACCATCATCCCAACTACAATGTAATTCTATTACAGAACATGTTTGTTGTTCTCTGTACAATAGAGATACCGGTCGTTCTCTTCAGAGCTCTTGGAACATGAGTTCTCCTCCCACCCCAGAGGCGATTACGACCCCTTCTGTAGCAAACGGCGACCTCACCAAAAGTGAAACTTTCTGGCGCAACCAATATCTATTCTTGAAGGACCAGGGCTACACTCTCAGAAAGCGGTATCAACCTGATTGGACTGCGTCTTGGCTGAACTCTTCCAAGAGTAGATTAGATTGCGAGGACGGAGTACCCAGCCATGTAAGTCATGTTGCTCTCTACTTCATGATTATGATCCTCACAGCCGGACAGACTCACCAGGCCTTAGACGCGACCCGTACCGATGGTTCCCAGGTCATTCTCAAAAGAATCGAATTCTCAGTATTTGCGCACGAGATTGCAATTGGGAAACATTTCTCCTCTGAACCATTGGCGTCAAATTCTAAGAATCACTGTGTCCCGATTTTGGACGTGATATACCCAATTGAAGGTTCCGACACAGCTTTTATCGTGATGCCAATCCTGCAGGAGGTTCAGTTCGTGCCATTCCAAACAGTTGGTGAAACAGTTGAACTATTTCGTCAGATTTTCGAAGTAAGTGTACTCGAGTCTTTTACTCCATTCCACATGTAAATTTGAATGGCAGGGTTTACAATTTATGCACGAGAATAATGTTGCTCATGGGTATGATTGCTACTCTACCTCTCAAATGGATACTAAGCTCCGTATAACAGCGATTGCAAATATGACAACATCATGGCCAATACACTGTCTTTGTTCGACTCCCCACCCCATCCACTCAAGCCGCGAATGAAACTTGATTGGAGCGGCACAATGACGAAACCCACAAGTCGGACCAAACGGCCAGTCAAATACTACTTCATCGACTTTGATTTATCTAGAATGTATGAGCCTGAGGAACATCGCCTCGAGACTCCTCCATGGGGAGGCGACAAAACCGTTCCAGAATTTCTGATACCTAATCCTGAGCCATGTGACCCATTTCCGGTGGACGTCTACTGCTTGGGGAATGCAATTAGAAGGAGTTTCCTTGATGTAAGAGTCGTTTGCACACCTATAGTTCGATATTCCTTAATCGACATTACACAGGGATATGAAGAATTCTTCGTGGCCCAGACGGGTTTGGAATTCATGCGTGAGCTCATTACGGACATGGTCAAAGACGACCCCAAGGCAAGACCTACAATGGCCGAAGTAGTTGAACGTTTCGACAAGATTGTTCAAGGACTCAGCAGCTGGAGGTTGCGGTCGCCGGTTGTACGGGTCGATAAACGCCTTGGTTTTTTCGGCTCCGCAGCTCATTGGATAAAACAGTTGTGTTATATGGCGCGACGTCTCCCTGCTATACCGAAGGCTTGACACATCGCCTTGATAGCTTACCTTAAGTTTCGAATGGCATATTCTCTATGGAAGGAATCGACTTGAGGAAAGACCTATGTGTATGGCTGTGTTTTAAACGCCGTCGACACCACATCAGTAGGATCTGTTGTTGTTTTTGGTTGCAATATCGTAGACTCATTACTATTCATTATAATGAGGGCAAATCTATCGAGGCTTGCCTCAGAGGGGACGGTCACCGGTCTAGCAATATCGGTAGCGCACTCAGTTATATATATAATCCACTTTTAATATTCCTTGAGAGTGGCTGGCTCGCCTGACACCGCTTTTCAAATAATACTCGGAGCTTAAGACGGGGAGGATACTGCGGTTCTTTGCTGAACTGGAGTGTTTCTATTTCTATCTTCAAGAGCGGTTCATCGTGGATCATTTTTTTTGCCAACGCCACAACTTGAAATATTTTATTTTAGACCAACTTCTACGGTATTTTTGACTATCAGAAACGTTATATATCACCTCTGGGACGTCTGAAATTGCCTTTAGTGGTCAGCGGGGACTTTTCAGCGATTTTTAGCGAGGTAGTTATGGTGCCAGGGGGGGGGGGGGGGGGGGGGAAAAGGGGGGTGGAATGGGGGGGGGGGAATCTGGGGTGGGTGGAGTGAAAATCTGAGATGAACAGGG
>JABCKI010000161.1:0-30497 GCA_018282025.1 Sphagnurus paluster | reverse complement strand
CCGTGAGAGGCCTACAACATTAAAGTTATATGCCAGATTTGGGGGACGTGCTAATGCTGGTGTTGAGGTTTGCCAACTGAGAGCCTAACAATAACAAAGGAAATAGTTGGTTCCCTCTCTATTGTTAGGCTTAGCTTGTGGGCAGATCAGGTGAACTCCCAACTTTTGGGCACTTTTTGAGCCAGCTTTGTTCTGTAGAGCATCACAGGGATTCCCCCAATTCTTTTGGATTCAGATAGAAGAGACATACTCCTATCTATGTATGTACGAATTTTTGAGGCTAGATGCAGCGAGGGAGAGTAGAAAAATGTGATTTGCCAAATTTTTTGAAACTCCCAAACCATGATAGTATGCAAATATTTGGACTCAAACGAACGGGATGATCCGCGTTGAATCCAAAGGTTGTGGAGATTACTTGATAGATTAGGGATTAGGGTGTTTCACAGTAACCAACTTTGGGGCCAATTTGAGTCCAACTTGGCGCCTGATTTCACACCCAACTTTGAGGAAGTTGGGAGCGAAGTTGTGGACGTCTACTGTGAAACACCCAGCGAGCAAAGTTGTGTTCCAAAATCCCAAATTTCGTCCATTTTTAGTAATTTATCCGAAATCGGGTATCAAGTTGGGGGCAAAGTTGACGATCAAGTTAGATGCAAATCGTGCTCTGGAGCACGATTTGCAGCCCAACTTCAAACAAATTTCCAACTTTGGGGCATCCAATTTCATCAAAGTTGGGAAGCAAGTTGGGCTCGTAGTTGGACCCAAAATTGGCTACTGTGAAACACCATATTGTCGATCTTCGATCCACTGGAGCTATCTGTGTAAGTTTTCAATCCATGATGTCTCTTCATTCGGGGGGAGATGGTCAATATGCGCGATATTTTGCTTTTAACAATCAGAGATATCCTTAGTTCAATGCTCTACAATTGAATTGAAATTGGAACTTCAAGCATAACTTTATGAAGCCACTGCCAAAAACTTGAAAGGGCTGCGGGCCCTGGAAATCGAAATATCACACTGAAATGGCATATCAGTGAAGGGTACAGGCACTGGTTTGTTAGTATCCCGTATTCAAACCTATAATTACCATGCTGTCTTTTTTGAGGGAGGGAGGACGACCAATGATATAAAGCTGGCTTACCATGCAGTCGAGGCCTTGAGCTTGAGTGCTTGAGCCGTGATGACATAATGTCAACACATCCTTTTCTCCTCCACGCGCGTTATATCCACAGTTCGAGTCTCAACCGATGGAACAATTTAAAAGTCCTGTGGGTAATGAATTACTACAATTTCTTTCAACCCAGCGTAGGAAAATCTGTGAGTTCAATAATAATAAAATTCACTCTTTAAAACTTTGCTGTGCCTAACTTGGGCGAACCAAGTGGATCGTAAGATTTGAACCTATGGATAATCCGACCGCAAGATTAACCTGGAGCTTAGTTCCATTACTATTTCCACAATTCCAGGAGGAGTTCAAAGATGTATACAGGCAGGACACGACAGGAACGACAGAGACGCCCGTGAGTAATCAATCACTCCCACTAGTTGTTACATCGCTTGATAACCATTCAAAATTCCAGGAAGACATGAGACCGAAAGAAATCTGAATGACGCACAAAGCCAGGTTCTCGATGCACTTATAGCAAAGAGCAACATGAATATCTCGAACATGAATAACGATTGCCTTCGCCTGCAGCTTAAGATCGATCATCTCATCCGGGAGATGAAGGAAAACAGGAAGATATGTCTAAAAACCAAGGGTCACAATGCTGTCTATCGTTTCCTACAGGCGCCTATTCGCCTTCTCCCACCCGAGATTCTCGCAGAAATCTTTCGATATTCAACATTCGAAAAACACTCTCCTCCCCTGCGAGATTCACCACTCTGTCTCTCCCAGGTCTCGTCCACGTGGCGGAACGTTGCCTTTTCATGTCCCAGGCTCTGGAATTCGCTTTCGTTGAGCCCAAGCGAGAACATCAGTTGGGACATCATCTTGGGTCGCCCACAGAAGCCCTTTGACTTCGTCACTTGGCAGTATGGCCATGCGGGCATCCTTCCCCTCTCTTTCACTCTTAGGCCTTCTGAATTGAGTGATTCTACTTCACTGGATTGGGTTGCTCAGCGAGTTTCAGCGTTCTCGAGCCGCTTTTTCGAGCTCAAGCTCAAAACGGTGTGCTTCGAGGATTTTCAATTATTCCTATCCCATATTAGTGGTGGATTTCCTTCATTAGAAACAGTCAATCTCGAGAGCTTTGACCCGGAAGAATTGGACCACAATAACAACGTGCCCATCACTGTGTTTGAATCAGCTCCCGCCCTGCGGACCATCGCAGTCATTCATTGGGGTTGTCCATCGAGTATTGCACTCTCGTGGAATCAAATAACCCATCTAATACTCGATGGGATAACACTTGTTGAGTTCGCCCGGATCATTCCGCAATGCACTGAACTCATATCTGCGAAATTTAATCGGGTTTAAACTTGTTTACTAAAGTCTAATCTCCCGAGGTACGCTGCTACCTTACTCTGACGCCCCTCGTCGCCCCTAACTCACAGATGCCAAGATGTGCATGCTCCGTGCGTGTTTTGGACTCCGAGTCCCCATTTTGGCTCTGTCTCCTCGATCCAGCATCGAGCTCCCTTGCCTCCGCGACGAAGGTGAGACATTCACGGACTTCATCTTCACCCGGAAAACTGAGAACTCCTGTCGCCTTCCTCTCTGCGACATTCTCGGGCACTTACTAGTTCACATTTCGGTCGTTGTATAATACTCTCCTTGCTTTACTTGTCGCTTGAGACGTCGAGTTCTTCAAGACGACCGAAAGGTGATTAGAATCTTTTGCGGGACAGATAGCGAAGGCTACATTCCTCCCGCCCAGTTGATGATCAAATACGAGCATCTGTACTCCTTACGGTTAATAGTTGATGGGTATGACCCGGATCCCTCCCAACAGCTGGAAGACCTTTTGCGACACGTCATTCCCAGCATTAAAAGTCTTCGAGTTCGCACTCTTGGATGAGATGGCAGAATCTATGTCGTCATCCACAATCATTCCTTCAATACACACCCCCGGCACGAAAATGATTCCACTCCAGCATCTCTCAGTCAACAACGTTGATCTGAACGTCGGAGGGCTCCTCAGTATGATGTTTGCGTGCACGTCCCTACAAAGCGTGCTGTTCAGGGTCTGCCATACTGGTATGGGGATGCAGATGTTTCTCACCGCCCTCTTGGCAGGAATCGGTGGAAATCCCGCCCCATCTCTTCCAAGCATGGTATCTTTCGCACTCGTCGTTGATGAAATTGCAATCGCAGAACCCGTCCTGTTCACCCAAACAGTAGCCAATCTTGTGCTTCTGTGGCTCAGAAATCCACTGCGTCAGCGAAAATTCCACACCCTGTCACTGTCCATATATGAAATCGGGAATTTTTTGGCAAGAAATGCGGAAACAATCTTCGCGGATATCCGCAAACATCTTGGTCCTGGTCATAGGGGTGTTACAGATGCTGAACATGGTTTGACTCTGCGTCTACAAACCGTCGATGTGCTACGGTATGCTGATATTTGGTTTGGACGTGATGCCCCTGGGGAGGGGGAGGAGCCTCTACTCGAATGTTCATTTGTTGATATTCACTGTATCGCTTCATTTTCGTCAAGTTTCTCTCAAAAAATCGTGGCCTAGACCATGGTGCATTCCAGCACATTGTGCCCTTCATGCAGTTTGCCAGCGCTTACAAAGAAATTCTTCAAGGGATATAGTACTCGAACTGGTTGCTACCGAGTAATCAAAGATTGCGCGACCGCGTCGTTAAATACACGTACAGAATACAGATGTTCAAATCCATATACAACTTCTAGAACAGAAACACAAACTGGGTATCATACCCACTCTCCTATCGCCGATCATAAGGGTGCGATCGATATCAACTCCTTACAACAGCGCCGATTGCGAGCACCCAAATACGCACCCAACCGCCCGGGGTCAAATTCGCGGTCGCACTGCTGGCGCACCACCTTGCGAGAGTAGGATCTTCAATTTATTATCTGGTGGATACCTTGCGTTCTTAGCAGTCGAAGTCTTCAGACTCTCCCACGTTCACAGCAGCTGTCTCAATATATCTGTGTCATACATCATCATCCTCTGTCGGAAAGGAGTCAGCAGTGAGCATAGTGTGCTTTGCAATTGACAGGTACTCTGGGCCTGTATTATTTGGCGCGCCGCTGACGACTTGAATGCGGAATCAAAGTCAATCTCCATGTACAACTGCCCTAGAGTTTGGGTTGCTCACAAGTTGGAGTGTCATAATCTGATTATAATGGTCCACGGAAGATCGTGAACCCCACACTGGGGCTGAGAGCTTCCTTGTGATCCGAGCTGAGCCTAAATTTTTAAACCATGGCCGGCGGCCGCTGGAGATTAGATATTTCCGATTTACGGAACCGATAGCCCCTAAGTGCAAAGTCGCCGACGTCTAGGCATTGTCCAAGAGTTTCTTGTAGCTGTGCTACTTCGTATTGTGGGGGCTATTCCTATTCCTGAATCTTCCAACGACCTCTACTCGTGTGCGCCAAAGAATGTCGCTACCTTCCCCCTCGACGTCCGGCTCGTCCATCAGCGATCATCTCCCCAAGCGACTTGCTCTGGACCCCACATACGCCCAGCCACAAGCAGCATCTAATGTCATTAACCCTAATGAAAAGAGGGTCGCGCTAGCGTGCATGCGCTGTCGGACGAAGCGTGCACGCTGCTCGGGCGACAAGCCTGTCTGTCGCGCGTGCGAGAAAGCAAAAGAGGAGTGCCTCTGGCCTTCGGGCCGTAGACGCAAGCGCACGAGACGCGAGATGGAGGAGGAGGAGCGCCGTGAACGTGCAGCAGCAGTTGGTGGTGATGGTAGGGGCAGCGGGATACAAATGCGCATCGGTGCAATATCATGGGTACGTCTAGCGTGGATGATTTAATTAAATCACATTTTAACAAAAAAATAATCAGGATCAGGCAGAACAGCACCACCACCAGCACCATCAACCTGCATCACTCTCCCTCGACTTGAAGCATCCGCTCTCTATCGACCCACAATGGACAGACTATGCGGCGATGAACCAAATGTGGGCTCCTCCACTTTTTTCACCTGCTGATGCGCGAGAAAAGGACGCGTCACAGCTCGTGCGGGCACTCGAGGCACAGGTCGCGTTCATTGACGGTGACCCTGCGCGCAATGAGGATCTTGAGCTCTACTATTACCGTTTTGTAAGTTGGCTGAACGACCACCATTAAAATACGTTGACTTGAATGGTTTATTCAGTCAGGTTCTACTGCAATACAGTGAGTGGCTTCTTGTTAAACTTATATCACACCTGAATCTAACATCATTTTAGCCCAGGGATAAACCGCATCTCGCTCAAATTACAACCCCTTTCATCGTCGCAACACACGTCCTCTCCCGTAGCATCGGCTTCCTCCCCATCGGCATCAACCCACTTTGTTCCACCCACTCCCGCACTTCCCTCGGCGTCGTTCCCATATACAGATGCTGACAGTGATCTTTTCGATGCACATGCCCTACCAAAGCCTCACATCTATCTTCCGTTACTGGAAACGTTCTTCCGCACTATGGGTAGGCACTTTCCTAGTGTAAACAGGAAGCGCATGGAGGAGCGCCTTGAGACGGGCACGATGAGTGCATTTTTGATGAATTGTGAAGCTGTCTGCCTTTGATCGTGCTGCATCATAATGACCTTGTTTCGTTGTACAGGTATATGTGCCCTTGGCGCTAGGTGGGTATAGCATAATTTCACACATAGAAGACATGGCTTATATTTTAATAGATTTCATCCGTCTGCGCAAGCGGCACCGCTCAAGGTGTGTTTCCCGATCTGGGACCTGCTGCCTTAGCTAAATGCATATCCAGGCATGCGCCCCATTCATCACCAAAGCTCAGGAGCTCGTCGTCCCGTTGCTACACCTCCCCACGACAGACGTCGTCACAGGGCTCTTGCTACTGGCTTGGGCGAATTACGGTCAGGTGCGTCTTTATTAGTTTTTGGCATTTCGAATTGGGCTCACTGATTTCTGACTGTTTCTTAGAATTCAGAGAGTGGGCTATGGGTGCGTGCGGTCATGTTTTTTTTCCAACTCGATATTGACTTTCTTTTCTTCCTTTGTGATGTGGATATGTAGCAATATTCGGGGTGTGCCATTTTCTTTCATATATACTCGATTGACTCTAATGCGCCCTTTGTACTGCAGGATGGCAATTCGCATGGCGATGGATCTCGGCCTCCACGAGATTTCGGAGATCTATGAGTCCCCCGCGCACGTCGTACGCACACGGCTTCTGTTCTGGAGTCTTTTCGTCACGGTATCTACACTTTCCCCTTTAAATTCCAATCCACGTTTAACCTCTCTCCGCCCTCTCAGGACCGCATTCTCGCATTCTCGACCGGCCGGCCACCCACCATCTCCGAAGACATCATCGAGATTCCTCTCCCGTCGAATGAGGACTTTGTGCCGGACCCCGCGCGCTCTGACCCGGCTGCTGCTGCGGAGGCACCACAGCCCACACCGTTTGTGCATATGGTACGGCTGATGGTGCTGTGCGGGCGCATCGCCAGCGTGCTGAATGGGCGCCGGGGCAAGGCACGCACGTTGGTGGGAGAGGGTGCCAGTTGGGGTGGCTGGGGTAGTGCGGGGGCGGGGAGCGGAGCCGGGGCGGGGTTAGGGGGTATGGGTGATGGCAGTGGGGGAGGGGGAGAGGAGGAGGTCCTCAAGGGGCTGCAGACGCACTTGGTGGAATTTTACAAGGACCTGCCGGAGGGCATGAAATGGAGCGTTGATGCATTCAAGTGCCAGGAAGCGAGGGGACATGGGGTGAGTCGCCGCCTTCACTTCACTTTTGCTTTGAATACGGACGTGCTGTTACCTGCACAGGGCTCCTTCCTCACTTTGCACCTCTGGGCCAATGCCGTTCTAGCGCTCGTGTTCCACCCGGAACTCATGTCGCGTTCGTCTGGCACCGAAACGCCATTCTCACAGAACATGGAGCGCTCGATCAAGCTTTCGCTCTCCAGCTCGCGCATCATTGCCGAGTGCCTCGTCTTTGCTGACCTGTTCGCGAGCCATTCATACGTAGGTGGCTCAACATATTTAAGGTTTCTCGGCCTTAGTTGTCCAACTAACGCGTGCGTTACACAGCTCGCGAGCCCCTTTGCAGTTCAGCCTATCTACGTCGCCAGGTGATTAACCCTGTGTTCTTCCATCGTTCACTACCACTAAAAACGATATAGCCTTGCATTTATCCATGACATGAAGACCACAGGGTTCAGCCTCTCTTCAGGGCCTGGTGCCTGTGAGGGGGCAGGGAGCAAGCCGCAGACAGTGGAAGACCTCTTGAGCACGCTTGCCCGCCAGAATCTGTCTGTCCTTACCAAGGCCATCCAGCGGATGGAGCACTATTGGGCGGGCATCTCGTACGTCACGGATCTGCTAGAGAAGCATGCCGCCGGTGCGTTCTCGTCCTGCTAGCTCGTGCGTGGAGGGGAGACTACTAACGTATCTGTGTACTATAGGCCTGGGGTTCCAGCGACTAGACCCAGTGCTCAAGGCGCGCAAGACTTTTATTTCGTTGCCAGACAAGGGCCTACTGCGTCGGTTTACGAGTGCGAGATTCCTTTTCAAAGATCAACCCTCAGCTGCTGACACGATATGCGGCGTTCAGATACCAATCTCCCGCATGACACGGCGCCGCCGACACAGACGTCATTGCGTGCATCGATAGCACGCGGCGCAGGCTCAGAAGCGAGTGCGTCGAACCATGCTTTTCCTTCTTATGCTAGTAGTCTTATTTGAATATGCAGATAATAACCCGTCTCCGACTGCAGAGCCCTGCTCGCTGGACGACCTGCTCAACACATACTCCATCGAGGGCTTCTTTGTACAGCCTGCGGACCCGTTTGACCTCGAGGGGCTCCTGGCGTCGGGGTATAACCCCGCGCACGGGCACGCGCTCGGCGCGATGAGTGCACGGACGCCACCGAACGGGCATGGCCATACTTACTACACTGTCAATGGCACCCATGTCGAGGGGGAGAACGGCGCAATTTAGCCCTAGCTTGGTTGCCTGGGCGTTCTTGGTGACTTGGGGGGCTTGACTGTGCTTATTTATTTAATTTAATTTCTTGGACCTTGTTACTCACTATTACTGTCTATCAAAACTTGTACTAAATAATCAAGTTTTCCTGTGGTTTCTTGGAATCAAATGTCCGCATCAGCTTTGTGGTGTGCACTTGTCACTGCAGAGCAAAATTAGGAGCAGAAATGCCAGGTACACTGATGGCGGTGATAAACATCATAAGTTTGTTAAAATAATGAGCCGCTAAGCGCCTGCAGCGGCCAACGTATAAACGCGTGGTGCAACTGATCTTCTTCAGACTCTCCCTCTAAATTTTCATCCGTCTTGGCCATAAGGGCCCCTTTATGCTAATGCCCCCCAAGAAACGTGCCCGCAAAGAAACGGCTGCCAAAGAAGCTGCATCGGAGGCTCAGGGGGAGACTCCAACAATTGTCAGTTCTGTTGAAGAAGCCCCCGAGCTGAAAGTGAACTTCGGCGTCATCTTCGACCTTCCTGTTGAACTGTGGTTGGAGATTTTGTCGTACTTCCCAAGCGTGCGCATCCCTACCAAGCGCATCGGTCATGCGCCACTCCTACCGGCCTCAACACTGGCAAGGCAACTGTCCCTCCGAGCGCTCTCGCAAACCTGCCGCGCGTTCAGAACGCAATTCTTGCCAGAACTGTGGGATCGCTTCGAGGTCTGCGCGACTCTGAATCAGATAGAAGAACCGCTTAGGCATCGACGTATGTGTTACGAATTCTTCTCAGGTGTTTGGTAACTTGAGTGCCCCCGAGAGACTGAATTTTTTTGTGCTTAGCTCCGGGTTCTCGACCAGATGATGAACGTTTCGATCTTGCTGGTGCCTGGTATAAGGATATCTCCCGCGCCCTTGAGACCAAGTCAAACGGTCTGCGAGAGAGCCCAGAGCTCGCCAAACTTGTTCAGTAAATAATTTATCTTCTACCCGCACGGTCCAGCTTATCATCTTGCGTTTTAACAGCAAAGTCAGCGTCGCATTGACGCGCTGCTCTGCACCGACTGTACTGGGCGCTTTCGTACAATGTCTGCATGCGCTGCCCAATCTCCATACCCTCCAGGTCTTGCGTGCGCACTCGCAGATGACGACACACCTGAAGAATGCGTTCCAGGGGCACAAGTTCCCCGCCATCCAGGTGGTAGTGCTCCCGGACCATGCGCACAATGTCTTGCGCTCGTGCCCGGAGGCCAGGACTGTCATATGTAACGGTTCGGATGGGGGGAAGCTAATTTCGGCCATTGCGAAGGAGTGCAAGAAGGTACAGAGGCTGGAGGGCTTTCATGCCAACGAGGCCTTGATGAAGCGTCTGTTATCGAATTTTATGGAGTGATTTAAGCTCAAATTGTTCTCATAGGGCTCATTAATGCTGTACCAAACCTAGAAGAAATCTCATTGGCAACATTCGCTGTAAGTTCACGGGTGCTTGACGAATCCGATCATTATTTCTCTTTTAACATCCGATAAACCGTTTAGAAACCTCTAACAATGCTATCGGCTTCAAAAAAACTTCACACAATTGAATTGTGCACTAGCAAGCCCCGCGAAGATCTCACAAATGAAACAGAACTCGGGAAGGAGATACAGATAGCAAGAGAGTGCTTGCAGAAACTTGCACCTTCAAAAGCTACTCTTCGGGTGCGAGGGCTGGGCTGTCTCGAGGACTCAAGTATATGGTTGGAAGAACTTGAGGTGCCTATGACTTGAGAAGGGGGGGGGGGGGGGGGTATAATTTAGAAGATATCCTTGACACTTGGGGAGGGGAGATGAAGAAAATGAGTGGACATTTTCAAGGAATCTGATATTATATAAAACGTGTGAGAATGGGGAAGATGGAATAAAAGCGATATTAGATAATTCCTTCCTTGAGCTATGTACGAGTCGTAGTTCGATCTGTCTCATTCAGATCCCAGGGAAGCAATTGATGGGCATTTGTCAGCAGCATCAAGCGAGATAAGATGGCTTCAATACCACTATCCGGGCGTGTGCTGGTGATAATCAGGGTACAGCAAGTTCAAATTATATTTCCAGAAGGCCATTACTAGATACTATTCAATTTTTTCAACAGATATATCTGGAATCTGTGTGTGTATGTGTGTTTTCTTGGATTTATTCACAATTCATTCTGATAAAAATGAGATAGAAGCCCTCAGTCACAGTTCACGTCTAGATTAGCATAAATACAGATTTTATTTCCGGGTTTACATTTATTATCTGTGTGTTTTGAGTCCATAGCAGGAGGAGGAGGAGGAGGACAAGTGTATTATACTGGCACGGTTCACAAGTACAAGTTACATACATACATGTAGTATATTTATAATAAAGCTATACACATATAGACGAATCCCAGAAGACCTCAGAGGTTTTTTTCAACAAAATGGCTCCAGGATACGGCTCACAACGGTGTCCAGAGCGGCAATAGATGATTATCTCTCTGTGATTGAGGCTCCCACGGTAGCTCCGGAACATTCCGAATTAGCCGAAGGAGACGGTTTCTCGCTATGTACCCAGTGCGACCACTTGACGTATGGGAGCCACTGTTAAAGCCTTTATTTACTGGAAGCTGCACTCCAGTACTTGAGTGGATCCAGAATGGTAGGATCAATAAAACTTGGGATTGCCACTTTCACGATTTTTTAAGATGAAAGCCCAAGTGAAAATTCAAGTAAGACAGTGTGTTGCGTTTCAACCAACCATACTGCGTTTTCGACCACGTAAACGAACTATTTCCTTTTTAGCGAATAATAGAACGGCGAAAAATATCAACTCACCGTCGTCAAGGCGTCGGCTGATCGGTGGCCAGTCCTTACCAAGCTGCTTCGCGTACGCGTTCAGGACGGAGGCAAATAGTGGCTCAGAATCTGGATGTGTCGAGGAAAAGGCACGCTCGAGAACGTAGAGGTCTACTGCCTTGTCTTCCACCAGGCTTGAAATGTAGGAAAGGCCGAAGTCGATGAGCACCTTGGGAGTATAAGAAGTCGTCGGTGGAGGTGAGGTTGATAATACCTACCAGCTCTGTTGAAATTCCTGAGTCACTGGACATCCAGGATGATGGATGTCGGAGCATCATGTTCGATGTCGTCAAATCGCCATGTATTATATCTGCTGAATGCATTTTCGCGATTTGAATTCCAATCAAGCTCATTAATATTTCTGTAGAATATCAGTGTGTTAAAACATGATGATATAGTCCCAGAACACACCAATGGATACTCCGTACTCTTTTAACCGGTCATAAGGTTCAACGAGTTCATATTCAGTTTCATCATTATCATCCTCATCTTCTCCGGTACCGCCTGGAAGTAATCGCCGAACACTCTTTCCTTCAATCCATTCTATACCCAAAGCTCCAGCGGCTGCATCTACCATCCGAATTCCAGGAACGTTCACCCCTGATCTGCGAACAAAAGCCCTTCTGTCATTGCTTCCTTTCATTCTACGGATAACGGGCACATACCGGAGGCATTTTAGAAGCGCTCTGGCTTCGCTTGCTACACGTGAGCGTGTCAGTGAGACATCTAGGGATGGGTGGCGGTATTGCTTAGAGAACCGGTACTTGAGGAGGATCGGAGCCGCCTCGGACGTCAGGCTAGCTTTGTAGACTTTCTATCGGGCGAAGCAATCATCCGTGAGATATAGCGCTATCAATATGTGCTTAAGACTTGCTGCTTCTGCGCCTTGTGATATCGATGTTGCAGATGCGAGGAGAGCGGGGAATGAAGGAGAACCCATTCCGCAAGTGATTTGTATTTGACTTGGACGTCTTGAAGTTGAAGCAAGCTTCACTCAGGGTCTATTGTTTGTAAATAGTTTATCGCAAAGCTATTGGCCTCCGAAAGCGATGCACGTCATCCACCGAGTCGTGTCTCCTTCCACCACATTCTTCGGGTCAACTCTTGGAGAGAGGCGCAGCACTTATGCCAGAACAGTGTTTGTATATCAATTCGTTTGAAGTGCGCTTGAACTGAATATCCCAAGCCCAATACGCTGCTGCATCTCATGTACCTCTGATTAAATCCCCCAGTCTCCGAGTTCCACGTCCAGTTAGTAGTTCATCTCGCTATGACGCTCAAAAATTGATCATCGACTCTAGGTGACCCTTGCCCCGGATATACATCCCCTTCCCGATTCTGTGACGGCCTATGTAAGCTGTTTTATCGTGGAGCGCTGGTCCTCCTGACACTCTTATCCAGTTTGTGTACCCATTCACGCTCGAGCCACATGTCGTAACAATGGAATCATCTCGCAGAGCCACTATTGCTGCACACACTGCACGTCGAGAGGCTTACTTGCGATCCCGTGACGACGAGAAGGAGCGCCGCAAACGCGATGCCTTGCGGCGGATTGCACCTGGGTTTGAGCCACAAGGCTCTGTGCTTGTTCCTACAAAGTCGACTAATGGTAGTAGCGGAACACAGACTGCAGATATGGAATCACCGTCAGGCCATAAGCTCGTCAAATCAGTCATGGAGGATTTGGTGGATCAGCTGGCGGCGCTCGATTCGGGTAGCAAGACATAAATATGCTACCATCATTGGTTTATTCTCCTCGGGGATCTATCTTTTTCTGTGATTGGCTGAGGAAAGGCTAACATTTTTGTATATATCTATATTAATCAAGGCTGCTGTCAAGTTGTGGCTGCGGGTTATTATTCTGTCAAGCAAGTCATCGATGCTATAACCTGGGTAGTAATTCATGATGCTGCTGGTGTACTTGACGCTATATGCCTTGCGTTTGGTGCGTCAATTCGCCCAACTTTCGCTTACCCTTCATATATCAGCCAGTGATTCAACACGCCGTGTGACATGGAAGAATGCGAAGAAACATCCATAAAGTCCGGTTTCCACTTATCAAGATATTCTATATATTTCAGGCGGTAGGCTTTGCTATTCCTAAGCTAATTCTCCTCTCTAGCACACCGCAATAGGATATATTTTGAACCTTGAATCGATTTAACCATGATCTATTGCGGCACACCTGTCTTCCTTCCACGTGTGGATACGCGACCCTTTCGCCTTGTCATCGATCATTAACCATCAGGAATAGTCGGCGTTGATCATTGTCCGTGCCACGATACATATGTGTAATGGTCACATTATCTGCAAACGTATACCAGGCATTGTCATACAGTGAATTCCGACTCTGTGATACGTCAGAACTTGAAAGGCGGCCTTCGGTTTGGACAGGACGCGGCCCACCAAGTTATCGGCAGCATTTTGTGTGAATATGCGTTTCGCTTGTTCTAATTCGAAGCACTCAAGAGTAGTATTCAATATTAAAGTACTGTCTACGGCGCGCCTTGATGGAGGGTAGTTCCAAGCAGCTCGGCGATATCGAAAAAAAAGAGATGCTGGCCATGCCAAGTTCACGTCCACTGAGGATGTTGGCAACCTCATGACCCCTCGTGGCAAGTCTCTAAATTTTCTGTTACATCTTTTTTTAGAAACTTGTTTTTAGATTTCCCGACGAATGCTCATAGTAGTTGTATGCGATGACAGTCAAACCTTGGAGGAGTAGTGTGCTGTTTTTCGATTGGCCAAACTATGGTAAAATATTATCAATTCCAGTCATCTTACCAGACATTAATTCACTCAGTGTTTAGTTTGTCCAAAGAGCCTCGCCGATGAAAACCGAAATGGAACGAATCTTCCCTCGATCGCGATAATTCCGGCACACATCGTTGAGAAGAAAAATTGTACCGTTGTCCCTGAGGAGCGGCATTATTGACCATGCAATCCCCGGTCACTACCTACACGCTCACCTCATCGGCGCGAAGATGTAACGTCCTCCTGGCGGGTTGGCTCGGGTTTGGGATAAAATATCGCAATTGTCACCTAATCAAATTGCAAAAGTTGGAGACTTAAAAGCGCCTTGATATATCTAACATACAGCTGGTCTGTTCTTTCCCGACGATATGAGCTGACTGGCCTGACAAGTTGATCTCGGACTCAAAGTTCCACCGATGTATATATGTATTTGGGGCGTATGGCTATACTAACGCCGCTTGCTTAGCGAGAGACGGGATATGGAATTGCTACAGCCGGTTGGACCTGGTGATATCTGAGTAGACCCCCATTGCAGTCTTGATGTACGCGTCAAATAAATCTA
Organism: Sphagnurus paluster; assembly: GCA_018282025.1. Taxonomy (NCBI): domain Eukaryota; kingdom Fungi; phylum Basidiomycota; class Agaricomycetes; order Agaricales; family Lyophyllaceae; genus Sphagnurus; species Sphagnurus paluster. The sequence goes on along the minus strand of JABCKI010000161.1, from coordinate 16,244 downwards.
TGCACGTCAGAGCTGACATGTTCCCCGAGTCGCCTTACAGGTCTTATAAGACCACGGTGATTTAGCTCCCAGCCTTATACATACACCCCCTCCTATGGATCCAGGACAGTATCGCATTAGACTCTTGGTGGACGTCTGCCGTACAATATTGGTCCCTATAATTGTGCTCTCTGTCGTCTTGAGGTCTTCTCGACAATCTCTGGGATTTTTCACTGTTCCAGTTTACCTTGCTTTCGTTATTGTTTGGGCTTCTACGAAAGGCGCTCTCTCGAAATACATTCAAGATCGTCACGCAGCGCGATTGGGTGCCAAGCCCATTCCCAGAATCGTTGGGAAATGGCCAGGGAATATTGATGTCCTGATCAAAATGTTGAAGGCATTCAAAACTAGCTATGTGCTTGATGTGTACCTCAAGCTTTTCGAGGAGTACCAGTGTACTACACTGAATACGCGTATACTGTGGTGCGACAATGTACATATTTTCTCCCTCCTGGGGTCGGCACCAAATCTGATACGGCGTTTCTTTGCTTTAGATTATAACTATGGATCAGGAGCACTCAAAATTCGTCCTGGCAACGGGTTTCTCACACTTTTGGAGAGGCAGGATGCAAAAAGAGCGGATGTCAGTAATTTTATCGCGTGTTTGAAACCACCCTCCTTAACTCCACTGCTAGGGAAACGTTCTTGGGAGAAGGCATCTTTAATCGTGATGACCAGGTAAGATCGTTTGACTAGCTGCTACCTCCACATTGTCTAAACTTTAATTTAGATTTGGAGAATGGTGTGTGCCTGGCGTTTCACGATGGTAAAATTACTCAATTTGTTTTTGCACAGCATCGCAGCATGGCGCGTCCATTCTTCGCGCGTGACCGCATATCCGACTTCGAAATCTTCGAACGCAACTCTGCGCGTACAATTGCGCACTTGTCCGCCTCAGCAGAGGCAGGCCAGCCGAGTGAGGCGCAGGACCTTTTCGCACGCTTTACGATCGACGCTGCCTCTGAGTTTCTTTTTGGTAAAAACCTCGACACGCTTTCCTCTGCACTTCCAGTCCCTGGAATTACGCCCATGGGACCCAAAGGCTCGGCGACTCTGGACGAGTGGGGCTCATTTACGGGGGCTTTTGAGATGGCGCAGCAGATTGTCACAACCCGTGCCCGCCTCGGATATCTCTGGCCGCTGTTCGAGGTATTCGGCGACAAAACAGAGCCGCATATCAGTGTCATCCAAAAATGGCTGGATCCCCTGGTGCAAAATGCCCTGCAAGAGAAAGTATTTTCGGAAAAGAACAATTCTCCAGTGGGTATCACCGAGAAAACATTTTTGCAACATCTGGTCGATAGTACTGATGGTGAGCGATTTGCCAGCCATAGAAATGAAGTTGGAGTAGCACTGACGCAGATGACTAGACTCCACACTGATCCGCGATCAGCTGCTGAGCATGCTCCTTGCTGCGAGAGACACGGTTCGTGCCACCATCTCCCTGTTGCCCTTTGCCGCTGAGAAAATTCTCCAGACGGCATGTGTTTTAACCTACATCACGTATTTCATGGCCGAGCATCCGCACGTTGCAGAACGCTTACGCGTAGAAATATTGACACACTGTGGGCCTTGCGCGCCCCCCACCTACGAAATGATCAAGGATCTTAAATACAGTACGTTTACACTGCCTCCATACTGTTATATCACAATATCAACGCCACCATTGGCTAACGTACTTATTTCCCACTAGTGCGCGCGGTGATTAACGAGACAATGCGGCTCTTCCCGCCCGTGCCTCTGAACGTGCGCGAGACGCGCGCAAATTCGTGCACTCTCCCACCTTCAGATCCCACATATCCCGAGGAGGACAGGCGTCCGTTTTACATGCCCGGCTCGACGACGATCGTGTACCTGCCACTCATTTTCCAGCGCAACAAGGCGCTTTGGGGCCCTGAGGCAGACGAGTTCGACCCCGAAAGGTGGCTGGACCCCCAAAGGATCGCTCAATTCGTCGCCAACCCAGCAATGTTCGCGCCGTTCAGTGCGGGGCCACGGATTGTGAGTGCCTTGATCCTTCGGTTTTCAGTTTAATAACGAGGCTGTGTATAGTGTGTGGGGCAGAACTACGCGTATAATGAGACGTCATACTTCCTCGTGCGGTTATTGCAGCATTTCGATCGTTTTACGCTCGCACCGGAGGTTCAACCTGCCGGGTCTCTTCCACCGCCTGAGTGGAAGGAGCGCACTGGCAGGCAAGCTATAGAAAAGATATGGCCTGCGGCGGCGATGACGTTATATGTGAAGGTGGGCTAGTTAATTTTTAAACTACCGAGTTTATACTCACTTGAAGTTAGGGCGGAATGTGGGTCCGGTTCCACAAGGCTAATACATAATACCTTTCGGTACATGGGATCGATGATGAGCATCACGCGCTCCGCACAACCGCACTACAATCCACAGCTGTCAGCACGGGCAAAATACGCTAATCGAGGCGTAAACCTTCTGGCTCTTGCTGAAACCCCCGGGGTTTAGTGGCACGCAGCGCACAAACGCGAGCCGCGTGCTTATCGACAGTTTTCGAACATTTAGTGTACATTTAGAGTTTGCCAGAACACTATTTTTGACATGTATGATAAAGGACAGATAGTATTTAGTAAGTGGTGTACAATAATAGACCCTCAGAGCAGACGCTTACGCCACACGAAAGGAGAGTTAGCTGGATTGAGTTCCGTTCTGGCCAGGTTGTGAAAGATAACGTAAGTAAAAATATATACATATGTCGGTAGAATTGGTGCATGAATGGGATGAGTTCGTGGAAATGAGTATGCATTTGCGTTGCGCAGGACTGGATAACAGTGGAAAAAAGACGCCAATGCGTAATGGCACTAGCGTGAAGTCAATATCGGCCTGCACAGTCATAGCAAGTAGTTGAAGCACTGGATTGTCATTGAGCAACTAGTGATGGTTATTGGCTTCATCAAGAAAACATACCTTTCTATGTTTTCCATACAGCAACCACGGCACAGCGTCCTACCACAGCCGGGGGTCATATCGTGCTCACCGAGAGTATCGATCCAGTTTTCCAGGGAATAATCCTTCTCTTCCTCAGTCCCTTTCCTTCTCTTCTCACCGCCAGAAACACGTTGCGTATCACCGAAATTGGTGTTGACTGAGTGAAGTGAAAGGGCATATCGCCGAGGAGATTCTGATGGCGTATGTGATCTGGTAAGATATGGTGTAGGTGGCATTGATGTTGGGCACGCAGTACATGTCCGAGAGCAGATAGCACAGGTCAAGGAGCAACAACTGGATTGATTGACCTTTAGGCGTTGACCTAGTACGGACGGGTGTAGGTAAGGCTTACCGAGCACATACTATGAGTCCTTTAGTCGCGTTCAGCCCACGATGACAAGAAATACAGGTTGGTACGGTGGTGCTAGTCGCGACTGGCTTTCTGGGCTCTCTCGAAATTGCATTGTCTGATGAGTGTAGGGGCCCAACAACTTTTCGTCGCTTGCAGGGTCGGGATTGAGCCATTGCAAATGGTGGTTGAGGTTCAAAAGGTTGATTCAGCATGCTGGCCTCATGGTCAGCTGAAAGGCGGGAGGATAAACGTTTATGTGACACTGGGAGTCCAGGGGATCAGCGGTAGCAAGAAATAAAAGTACACCGAAGGGGAATCGAACCCCTGCCGCTTGCTACCGGAGAGATGGAAGGCAAGCATGATAACCACTTCACCATCGGTGTTACATCAACAGGTTCGCTGGCAAGTATATTTTCACGGAACGGCGCCTTCGGCCGCAGCTGCGTAACCTCGGCGCACACGCTCATCACCGGTCTACTTGTTCTCTTACCACCATGCAGCACTTTGGCAAGGCTGCTCTTCGCGTGACAAAAAACTACACCAAAGGCTACTCAGATACCCAAGCAAAGGTTCGCGATGCCACTTCGAACGATCCTTGGGGGCCATCTGGCACCCAGATGAACGAAATCGCTCAGATGACCTATAACCAGTTGAGTTATCGCAGTCCTATCTCATTCGAATAAGTACATCCTGATGCACGGCCTATATTTTTAGGGGGGACTTTGTTGAGATCATGGAAATGCTGGACAAAAGGTTGAACGACAAGGGAAAGAACTGGCGCCATGTGTTCAAGGTGCGCATTCCGCTGCCACCGATCGGTGGCGTTTTTGTCCCAAGGTCATCTGCATTGTCCTCATCGCTGCTATGTAGAGTCTCACAGTTCTCGACTACTGTCTGCACCAGGGCTCCGAGAACGTCGTCATCTATTTCCGAGATAATGCTTACATTATCAAGACACTCAAGGAGTTCCAGTATATCGACGAGGACGGCAAGGATCAGGGTGCCAACGTCAGGCAGAAAGCGAAGGACATTACAAACCTGCTTTTGGATGAATCACGGCTGCGGGAGGAGCGCCGTGCGCGGGCGTCCATGCGTGATCGGATGATTCGGGGCGCAGGAGCTTATGAGGAGGACGAGAATGAGAGTCGGCGCAAGAACTCCATTCCAGCCAACGGCCAGCTGGCTGGCAAGCGACCCAACCGGGACGAGGAAGAGCTTAAGAAGGCAATCGAGGAGAGCAAACGCTCATTGGCGCTAGAGCAACAGACGGCGGAGGACAGGGATCTGCAGAGAGCTATCAAGCTGAGCGAGGAAGAGGAGGCAAAGAGGAAGAATATGGTCGATGATTCAAATGCAGCGGCACTGTTCGACGATCAGAACCAACTGTGCGTGCTCATAGCCTTCTCATGCATCCGCTTTTAACACATTTTCACAGACCTCCCCCCACCACTAACGCGTTTCCCTTCTCAGATCCCACACCATATGCCGTTGGGCTTCAACCTCAATTCACGCAACTCCAGCCGCAGTTTACTCAACTTCAACCTCAGTTCACCTCGTTTAACCCATATCAACAACAGGCTGAGCAGGAGGCCGCTCAGGTTGGATTGTTTATTTAAGGTTTAGCTTCGTTTCTGACCTGCTTTCAGGCGGAATATTTGCGTCAGCAGCAGTTATTCTTGCAGCAGCAACAGCAGATGCAACAGCAGCAAGCACAGCAGGAAGAATGGATGCGACAGCAACAATATCTGCAAATGCAACAACAACAACAACAACAACAGCAGCAGAACAATCTCTTCGCCCCCCAACTGCTCAGCGCCCAACCTACTGGTTTTGGGTAAGTCGATGGCGTTTTGGTTAGCTTGTCTTTTCTCATCCCACTACCCAGGTCAAATAATCCGTTTGCCCCCTCGCCTTCACCAACACCCGCGTTCTCGCCTGTGCAAAAGCAAGCACCGTCTTTCAACCTAGGGGGCACATATGATAATCATTCCGATGCGCACCTGTCTTCGCTGTCGGCATCATCGCCTGTACCCTCGTCCTCCTCGAACCCCTATCAGAACCAGAACCAGAACCAGAACCAACAACAACAGCAGAAGACATTCCAGGTCAAAACGAAAAAGGAGCTCGGGGAGAATGAACAGCACCTGGCGAACCTCTTCGCGAACAGGGACGATGGCACAGATACATTCGGTAACTTCGGCCAGCTCAGATATGGGCACACAGATGCGGCTCGTATCATTGCGCAGAAATCAGGGACCAATCCATTTGCTCAGCAGCAGCAGCAGCAGCAGAATCACGAGCGGCCATTCTTTGACATCTAAATGATAGGGATATGGAAGTAAGAGTGAATTAGTCTTGAACGATACCTCTACCTCATGTTGTACATTTTTTAGTTACATGTTTCTTTCCACATCTAGCGTATATTCTTCTCATTTCTCTTCACCTGGTTCTCTCTCTGGTCTTCACTCACCTCTGCCTGTCGCTACCACTTCAAGTTCGGTGCTGCCAGGGCTTCACCCTTCCGCCATTTTTTTTGTTTACCCGGCTTAATGCTCTCGTACCGCCTTTCGCTGACATTTTATATGTCTATTTACGAATGTCATCCTCATCCCGAGGATTCTTCACTGCTTGAATGACTTATGGCTGTGCATTTTAATAATCATGAACTATTGATGCAATTTTGAAGATGTTGATCAGTATGAAACCCTTGATGGCACCGGTAAAGTCCCACACTTCCGTTCCTTTCTTTCCCCTCCGCTGTTACGACCACCGTTGCGTACTCTCCTACGCATTGTGTCCATTTCTTTATCGTCATTTCGACGCGTATAATTCTTTTTCTCAACCACGGCGTATGGAAAGTCAGGAATCGTATCTTCAACGCCCTACGACACCAAAATCTTCCTCTTCGTCCGCAATCAACTTGGCTGGGTCTCCAGCTGGAATCGTAGCCTCGGCACCAGGATCGCCTTCTCTGGAGCCCTCAGGCAGCAAGGGTTCGTTTTCACGACGCAGGACCAGCTGGGGACAACGACTTTCGGACGCTGGGCAGGACCCACTTCGCCTCGATCCCGTTCCACCGTTGCCTGCTACAGCATCATCATCATCCGCAAATACCTCTTCAGGCTCCAGGCCTGTATTAACCGATACCGACGACTTTTTCTCCTCACCAACGGATGACAGGAGCTTTCCGTTTTCTGCGCGCTACGGGAGTCAGCAAATGAAGCCATATTCGAATGCGGAGGCAGGCCCGTCGAGCGTATCGCTCGTCAGCACCCCAAGCGGTTCGGATGAAGAGCATAGGGAGGACGACGAGGCACACTTGACTGCAAATGAGATGTATGGCGGGGAGGACCCTGAGCGGAGTGCTGCGATGACACCACGTAGCCGAAGGCGGACCATTCGATATAGCCCTTCGCCTCTCAAGCAAACCGGTTCCGCCATCAAGTCCATGTCCCACAACATACGGCGGGCTTCTGTAAGAGTGGTTAACTTGGCATCCGCTGGCCTCGAGAGCCAGCTACGGTTGGGCGGTGGAGAGCAGGTGAAGCGGACAGGTCGGGATGATGACGATGACGAGCTGCTGCCGGATTTGTCAAAAGCTCTGCCTATTCGTGGCCGGACGCTGGGTTTCTTTGGCCCAGAGAGCAAGGTGCGCCTTGCCCTGTTTAATTTCCTCGTCAGCCCGTATGTGCTTCAGTCCTTTGTACAATTCCGCGCGTTGAACCTTTTACAGATGGACAGAACCTATTATACTCGTGCTAATCATCGTCAACGCCGTCGTCCTAACGATCCAAGCTGCCCTTCCTTTGACCCTCTCGACTTCTAATGGCACAGCTGTGCCCCCTCGTATCCGTGGCTACTTTCACTCTTGGGAAGACTACGCTCTATTTGTACTATTTATCATATTTACGTGAGTCCAACGTCTATCCCTCAATGAACGCAGCTCACGTCTCTCCAGGTTAGAGGCATTTGCTCGCATTTGTGTCTCGGGTTTCCTGTTCGACCCCGAGATTTCCATGTTTTCGTTATTCGGATTCGGTCCCCAACTCCCCAGTCAGTCACCAGCCCTTGCTGGAGCCCCGCCGCTCGTGCGCTCACGCTCTCAGGTCGGTCTCAACCGTTCCACCACCATTACCAAGCGGTTCTCCATATTCAAAAACAACCTTTTACGTCCTTTTACACTGCGGCGACATGTGCCCTCCTCTCCATACGCGAATGCCCCGGCCATGTCAGAAGTCACCCTTACCAACGTGGAGCCACCGTCGCACGTGAAACAGCTATCTGAGAAAATATTGCACGTAGCCCATGATGCCCACATGATCATTCGTGAGCCACCGAACCCGACCTACCTGTCAAAGGCTTTGCGTTCAGATAACGACGAGATCTCTCTTCCGTTTCGCTTGAGTATCGTAAATGCACACGACAAAGCTTCCCGGAACATACCATATCTTCGTCAAAGTTGGGGCCGGATCGACTTCATTGCTATTACGAGCTTTTGGATCACTTTTGTGCTGGCAACGACAGGCGTTGAGAGAGGAGCGTATCATATAGGTATTTTCAGAGCGATGAGTGTTATTAGGACGGCGAGGTTATTGACCATTACCACTGGCACAACGGTGGGCCTTTCAGTTTGATAAATCATGGTGATACATAGAACTAACGCTCTAAACTTAGACGATCATGCATTCTTTGAAAACAGCTCGTCCTCTTCTAACTCGTGTTGCTTACTTTGTTCTCTTCGCCATGGTGCTATTCTCGATCATCGGCGTGCAGTCTTTCAAAGGGTCCTTCCGAAGGACTTGCGTACTCAACCCCACTCTTGGCCAAGATGAAATTCCTATTGAGGGGAGCTTTTGTGGAGGACATGTTGATCCTGTAACGTTGAGAAGCACGGGATATATCCTACTTGACGGGAGTGCGTGGCCAACTTCGAAGGGGTTTATCTGCCCTTTGGGTCAGACGTGCAAGGTTGGTTCCTAGCATGCTCGTTCCAACAACCATCCTGACCTTTTATCTGCAGGAGCAAGACAATCCCGCCAATGGGGTAGAGAGCTTTGATGCCATCTGGCTCTCGGCTTTGCAGGTTGTTATTGCTGCGTCCGCGAACGGGGTAATCATAATCCATATACTGAAACCTTATGCGCCTCGCTAATGTTTTGATTTTAGTGGACACCGTCGATGTACGCGATGATCGATACTGAATATTTTTTTTCATGTTTCTTCTTTATCTTCACTATCATTGTGCTCAATTTTTGGCTCATCAATTTGTTCGTTGCGGTGATAACCAACACCTTCTCCGCGATTCGGTCAGAGACGAAAAAGAGTGCATTTGGAGCTGCACCGTACGTCGACCAAACATCTTTAGTATCTAGTTTGTTTTGATTCGTTGTCATCTAGTCTTGTCCCTATCAATGACGAAAAGGACGACGAATGGGCGACAGATGATGGCCGCAAGTCTGTTCGTCGTCCAAACCTCGCAAAAACCATCTACGGCTACACCCGCTGGTGCTGGGTGCTCCTTGCACTGGCATCACTGGCTCTGCAAGCTTCCCGATCAGTGGACATGACCCCGATGAAACTTCTCATACTATACTACGGCGAGCTGGGCATCACCTTTGCGTTCGATGTAGAGATCGTACTTCGCGTTTTGGCCACGTTGCCAGATTGGAGAAGCTTCTTTTCGCATGGAAATAACTGGCTTGACTTGATACTAGCAGTAGGGTCTAGTATTATTCAGATTCCGGCAATCCGTGATTCGGAAGTATACCCATGGTTCACAATCTTTCAACTTGCGAGATTCTATAGGGTAATTTTGGTCATTCCCCGGATGAAGCCTCTTTTGGTATGCGCTTACAGTTATGAAACTTCCATTCACTGGCTTATGATGACCGGATCTTACAGCTCGCCGTCTTTGGCAACATGTACGGTCTGGCGAACATGACACTCTTCCTCATGATGATCAATTACATTGCGGCACTAGCCTCCGTACAATTTTTGCGCGGAGACATGGGGGAAGACAGTCCTATCCAATTTGGGGATGTCTGGAACGCGTTCCTGGGTGTCTACCAGATTTGCTCATCCGAAAACTGGACCGACCTTTTGTATGGCGCGACAGGGGCAGAGATTCAGCTTGGACAAGCTACTATCACGGCTATATTCATGTCTTGCTGGCTGTTCTTTTCGAACTGTAAGCCATACATATCCTTCGAAAGAATTTGATTGACACCCTCTCTAGTCATTGTTTTACAAATGTTCATCGCCGTCATCAACGAGAATTTCAAAGTTGCAGAAGAATCGAAGAAAGGGCAGCAGGCATCAACCTATTGGGCCAGTCATAATGATGCTCAGAAAACACACTGGTTGCGTCGGTTCAATCCTTATCGGTTCATGAAGGCCAACCCTGTCAAAGTCAAAGTCGAGGACCTCCCTGCAAACCTAGTTCTGCCCATTCAAAAGTCACTAGTTCAGGATTATACTGTACCAAGATATGATCCTCGATCTCCAGTGGTATGTGTGCATGGCTGCTCATTCAGAAAGATAAACTCATATGAATGCAACAGCCTACGCCGGGTGCCAGTAGTAGCTTCAAGCCCAGTCACTATTCGTCAAAGTCTTTGAACGCCTTGGAACGCTTGTTTGCTGGAGACTCGAGATCCAATGATATACCTATGTCATCTCTTAGGCACGGCAGAGCTCGGACAGCTCATGACGAAGAAACCGAACGGCACCTGTACGTGAAAGAACAATTTACTCAGGTTATTACTAACATTCAGGCAGAGAGCTCCTCGCATCAGTCAACCCTGAGGCCGTTGCAACTCAAGACCTTAATGATGCCATGTACGAGAGGCGAGCGCAGAAGGCCGACTTCATCCGCGATCATCCCAGCTTTGACAAAACGTTTTGGATCTTCTCTCAGAAGAATCCTTTGCGCAGGATGTGTCAAAAAGTGGTCCAGCCCGCCAACGGAGAACGTATTTTTGGCACCCCGCAATCCCCCATCGCGCACCCCATTTTCCAGTTGATCCTCCTTCTTACAGTTATCGGCGGCATCGTCACCGAGACCATTGCGACCCCAGTCTATCGCAGGAATTACTTTATACAAAATGGACTTAGCGTTGGTGCTTGGTTTGACGTAGCCGAGGCCGCCTTTGGCTTTCTCCTCGTTGTAGAGTTTCTCATCAAGATCATCGCCGATGGCTTCATATTCACGCCTAATTCCTACATCACTAGCATTTGGAACATCCTTGACTTTATAATCATGGTTGGAATTCTTGTCAACATTACGACAGGTTTGATCTTCGTCGGTGGACTCAGTCGGTTGACCAGGTCACTCAAGGCTTTGCGTGCGCTACGCTTAATCACTCTCATCGACCGAATGCGAAACACATTCCAGACATTGATCTTATCTGGCGCAATCCGTATAGTCGACGCCGGTATGCTTGCAATTCTGTATATGATCCCTTACGCCGTCTGGGGTCTTAACATCTTTGCTGGAAAGATGAATCTCTGCAATGATAACAATGTGGCTGGCTTGGCTCAATGCGTTGGCGAATACAACAATACCGTTCTGGGAGATAGCTTCGGTTTCCCGGTTCCTCGCGTGTGGGATAACCCATCGCCTTCGACGACCTTCTCCTTCGACACTTTCAAGTCATCCTTGTTAATTCTTTTTGAAATTGTGTCATTGGAAGGCTGGATTGATGTCATGAACGCGGCTTCGAGCATCACGGGCAAGGATCAACAACCAGAGACCAACAGCTCTCCTTTCAACGCAACATTTTTCGTCATCTACAATCTCATGGGTGCAGTTGTCATCTTGACTCTGTTTGTCAGGTATGTATCGTCCGGTTTTGAAAGTTACTGGTCAAGAATTAATCTGGCCGTTTTCTAGTATCATCATTGGAAACTTTAGTTCCAAGACTGGTTCTGCTTTCCTGACAACAGCGCAGAGGGAGTGGATTGATTTGCAAAAACTGTTCAAAAGACAAAGACCTTCGAAGAGGCCAACAGTCCGTCCGACCAACCCTATTCGCTCCTGGTGTTTTGATCGTGCGATATATAAAAATGGATGGTGGTCCCGGCTCATGACGTTGATCATCGTCTTGCATATCATCGCTTTAATGTATGGTCCTCTGCTTGTTCCGTGCATAGTTGCTGATAATGTATAACAGGACCCAAACATTTTCGTCTGGGCCATTCGCCGACTCCTTCCGAAGTGCGTGTCTTTGCTTTCTTATTAACTGTTTACCGACCTGGGATACATAGATGACTTCTTCCTGGCGATTATATCGTTATATCTTATTGACGTATTGGTCCGTTTGTTTGGGTTAGGGTGGCCGAGCTTCCAGGCCAATGGTTGGAACATGTTCGATATTGTCGTGGCAGGTGGTAGCTTCATCACCACCCTAATCGTGCGGTTTGGGATCAGTGGTTTTGTAACCCAGCAACTTCAAAAGCTCTTTCTCGTCAGCATCGCATTTAAACTGGTTCAGAAGTCGAACAACTTGAATATGTTATTCAAAACCGCAGTGTATGCTTTCTCGCATAATCATACCGACCTTTCCCACTGATAAATGTTTAACAGAGCGAGTTTGCCGGTCATTCTCAATCTATTAGGGCTTTGGATCATATTATTCATATTCTTCGCGATTCTTTTTGTTGAGGTGTTTAGTTTAACAAAGTGGGGCGGAGGGGAGAATGTTTCCCAGAACTTCATGTCCGTTGGCTCGGCATTGGTGATGCTGGCATTCATGAGTGTTGGGTGAGTACAGTGTCACCTTCACTATAAACTGCGTTTTTAATAAATTTATAGCGAAGGATGGAATCAATATATGCACGATTAGTAGGTTTCAAACTCGAACATTACAAAGTTTCATACTTACATCCAACCAGCACCGTTTCATACCCTCGTTGCACCAACTTTTCAAACACCATCGCGGAATCAGACTGTGGAAGTGAGGCCTGGGCTTTCGGTCTGTTTATTGCGTGGAATCTGCTTAGCATGGTAAGAGGGATCAAAATACTCCATGCTTCCGATGATGACCGATTCTCTAGTACATTGTCGTCAATCTCTTTACTGGTAAGCTATGAGTCTTTATTCTGTGATATGTCTATCTTATCATTAACTCAGGTGTGGTTGTTGAGAATTTCTCTTACGTGTTCCAGACGTCAGCGGGTGGTGCAAAATCGATAACACGGGAGCAAATGCGTCAGTTCAAAAAGGTCTGGGCGGAGTTCGCAAATCCCAGCACAGGCTATCTCGAACGAGATAAATTCGCTCCATTCTTTGGCGTAAGTACCCATTCGCAAGGTATCGCTGTCTGTCAGACTCACATAGAGCTTCATAGAAACTGAGCGGAGCGTTCGAGGTGAAGATCTATCCCACGGATTACAGCATCCCCAACATCGTCGCCGTGTGCAAGGAGTCGCAAGACCCTGAGATGAACTGGTCCTCGAGAATTGTTCATGGAGTTGATCTGGGGAAATTGGAGGCTATCCTTGGTGGTCTCGATTACGCTGCTATTAGGAAGCGCAGAGGCATCTACAGCCGGCTCTACCACGAGGCCAACATCTCCCATCAGCAAGGCCGTGGTATCTCGTTCAACAATATGCTTATCCTGCTTGCGCATCATAAACTCATTGTCGACGGAGAAGCCCTCATGTGTGTTTCACGCTTTCCATCCCATGCATTCACTCGTTTACATTTTTCCCAGTCTGAAAGACCTAGTCGTTAGAACCGAGACCAACAGGCTCGTCACTGACTTGGTCAACCTCGACCGTGTGCGATCGTTATTGAAGACCATATCGCAACGTCGGCGGTTCTTGGCACACAAGGCCCGTTTGCTTGAGCAGCAGCAGCAAGGTAAGCAAATTAATCCAATCCTGCCGCACGGAGTATAGCACCAATCGACTAACCCAAAACCATAGATATACCCTCGATCATTGTTGATACCCACGGGGAAAGCCCCAGCCCTGTAACGCCTCCTACTGGATCGCCTTATGTAGTGACTGCATCACCCGAAAGTCCCACCCCGGGCCGACGGTTCAGGACACCTGATGTGACTCTGTCGTTAGACTTGACGGCGAAGCTGCAACGAAGCACACGTCGCACGAGTGATATCAGCATGTTGTCTATGGAATACAGCTACGCGCCGTCGCAGTAAGTTTCATGTATACGTTCAACAAAATATTTTACTGAAGCTTCTGCTAGGCGGTCCTCGATGGCCGAGCCCGATCCACAAAATGTGATTTCCTCGATGGAGAACTCTAAGTGGGGAGGTGAGCTACTATTGTTCACAAGTCCAAGCATCTTTCCTGAACTCGATACTCAGATCTTATGGTGGAAGCTGTGGAAGAGGATGAGAGAACATAACCTATACCCCGCGACAATAATAGCATACCGCATCTTTGCATACTTTTGTTAAAACACCCATCGGACCCAACGATAGAACATTTACACTGTAATCTGTAGTAGTACTGCACATACATACCCACATTCATTTCGTTCTTTGTTCATGTAGGTTATAACTTATTGTGATCTTGAATATTGCTTGCAATCAATAGCAGGAAAAACACACATCATCACAACATCATCACTTAAATTGGAAAAACATGATGAGTACATGGAAGTGTTCAGATATAGGGCCGTGTCGACATCACTAGTTCAACTCCTCGCCTTCGGGCGCCACATAGACTCGCGGGTTCGAAGCCGTCTTCATCTTTCTGGGGTTCCTCGCGTCCGAGAGTCGCAGGTGCACGACGATGGGGTGAAGAACGCGAGGAAGCAGCGGCCGCCTTCTTCGCAGCCTCCCACTCACTGGCCAGGTTCCTCCTGCTCCACACTGGGGTGGAGCAGCGCCACACGTTGTTGAGGCGGCACGCGCAGCGAAAGGGGCACGTAAAGGTGCGGTTTTCTCAGTGGCACGGGCCTTGAGGTGGGCCTCGCCCTCTTCCTCGCGCTGCCGCTGGAGACGGGCACGTTCCATGGCTGCTGCACGCTCGGCCTCTCGCTCTTTGCGGATCGCGGCGGCCTTTTCTTCTGCTTCGCGTTTGGCGGCTTCTGCTGCTGTTGCAGTAGCCTCCTCTTCGGCGCGGAGACGTTCCTCTGCAGCGCGTTCTGTGTGAACGTTCGAATGATCCTTCCCATCGCGCCATTTCATTTGTCTTGACTATTTGCAGGTGAGCAGCTGTAATTCTAATTCTAACCCTTTGGCTGGCGCCCAAGACAGGCTCATCATTAAGTCCGATGCTGAAATTGGTGACATCAAACGCATGCGAATGCTCTTTGACTACCTTGTCAAGTCAAATCCTAAACACGGACCTAGTTGGATCGCTGCGGCATGTCTTGAAGAACATGCGGGTCTACGATTGCGGCAAGGAAGTTTATCAAGCCTGGTTGTGAGCAATGTCCCAAGAGTGAGGATGTCTGGGCTACCCGACTGCATGCGCGTGGTTTTTGGTGTCTGTATCGCAGAATAAAGAAGACGCGAGGATTATTCTTGCAAATGCAGTGCAATATATTGGGCAAAGTGTGAAGATTTGGATGGCGGCATCTGACCTGGAACACGATGTGAAGGCTAAGAAACGTGTTTGCGAAAAGGTCGGGTTAGCTTTTCTCCATCTGAAACTCTCACCACTGAACGATGACCTGTGGCCCTCGAACACATTCCAAACTCTGTGCGACTCCGGAAGGAAACTGTTAACCTTGAATCGTCCATCACCGACGCCCGTGTTTCTCTCTCGCGCGCCCGTTATCTGTTGAGCTCTGGCTTTGCGCTTGCACGACTAGAAACCCCAGAAAAAGCCAAAGCTGTTCTCAAAAAATACAGGAAGGCTGGTGTCCCGATCGCCCTCGATGTCGTCTTCTGGAAGGACAAGGCCGCTCTTTGGGTTCGCAAGCGCCTGGGACTGCATCCCGGCATCTGCTTTGAGGATGAGCTGGAGAGCTCGATGCGTGGTTTCGCGAAGTCGATGGATTTGGAGGATGAGGCAAAAATACTGTTCATTTGCAGATAGCTGAACGCCAGGCTGATTGGTCTATATCCCATCGAGTCGAACGTCCGAGTTGGCCCTAATGAATCCCCAACAACGAAATAAATTTCAAGGTCTGGAAAATTTAGAGTCACCTACTGCACCTTGATTTTGCACCAGGCTGGGGGCTCCTCCATTTCAGATATTTGGGGATAGTGATATGGTAGAACAATGTCTCCAACTGAGTAAGGCTTGAGGAGCACACCCAAAAGAAGCCCAGATGTAACATCTACGAGAATTTCCGTTACCTGACCAACCTTGGATACATCATAACCTCTCTGGTACACAATGAAGCCACCAACTTCAATTGAGTCTGAAACTGCTGGCGGTAGTTTAGCACACACACAGCGCCAGACAGTTGATGATGCTGAAAGACAGTCAGGTGGGAGATGTCCAAGACACCCTGTTTCAGTTATAGTCCACAGCTCTGCTTCTTTGTGTGCAGGATCAAAGATATATTGTGAATCTAGACATTTCAGCATCAAAATTAGGATTTAATCGAGAAAGAGAAATCTCACTGGGAGTCTTGTGTGGAATCACATCCACCATCCCCATCAACTGCAAGAAGATTGTATCATTAACGAGAGATAAAAACCCCTGGCCTGCACGGCGTGGTATACTGGAAGGATCAGATGGATCCTTTAAATATCCTCCACTGACTAGGTGGCACACAACATGCAAGTGGTTAAAGGATTTTGCAATGTCAGTGTTGAACGAACATAATGAGTAATGGTCTCTTACTCATGCACGCTATTATTAGAATAGACCGCTCCAGGCTTTACACAGCCTTACATAGCCTTACACAGCTATTGCACCATAATCACACCATATGCTGTAGTGATTATGACTCATTGTATGTACATATTTA
>JABCKI010000160.1:0-30736 GCA_018282025.1 Sphagnurus paluster | reverse complement strand
CCGAACGGAGGTTGTAGACATTACATGTGTTCAATGTGTCGTCGGCCGAGTAAAGGATCGAGATATGTGGGTTCTTTGGTATCCGAACAGACTCTTAGGGGAGACAGCATCCCGACACATTTTCGTAAACGATGACGCACCAGCCGTGGGGATCATAGAGTATAATGGATCCCGGAGAAAAATACAAAATTCTCATCAAGTGTGAGAAATGTGCTGTAAGAATCATTCCTTGTGCTGATTTGTGTGAGTTTACGTTCGGTGGAGATATTGGAACTGACACAGTATCTTACCCCGTTGGTGCGGAAAATACTAGAGCCAGTGCATGTTGCCTTTCCTAAATACTTCTTAGAAATGTGTTAGTCGTAGAATCCAGGCACGTAACACACGCAGGAGTTGGAAGATATGGAGAGTATCAGCCGGCCGCAGGACTCGGAGCAGCTGTGCCATGGGAATCATGATAGCACATCATGGTGGCTGTGCTCTGCACAGACTTCTTTAAGTTCTAACTACATCTCAGTGAATACACGCCTCGCACCCTCCAAATCTTGAACTTTCACCACGATGTGGAACAATAACCAAGGAGGCTACAACTCTGGTGCTCCCTCGTAAGTCTGAGCTCGCACATCTCAGTGACCAGATCAGTGTGGTAAATGCTTTCCGATAGATTCCCCGGTGCTTCGCCTGGTTTCCCCAACGCGTGAGCTTCTTCTATGCGGAAATTTCAAGCGATATGATTCCTAACACTGCTAGAAGCCCAGGATACAATCCTGGATATGCACCGGCCTACAGTCCTCCGCCATCTGGGTAAGCGAAACTACATATCAGTGCTCCGATCTCTGCTGAGTTCATACTGATAGATACGGTTCACCGCCCGGAGGGTACTTTGCCCGTGTCATCGTTTTTATCTATGTATCTAACTATAGATATCAGATACGCCCCGCCCCCTGGACCGCCTACATCTGGGTACGGCGCAAGGTTAGGATGCTTGCTTCTCAGGTGTGATACAGAAATCTGAAATCTATACAGATACGCCCCACCCCCTGGGGCACCGCCTGGGTACGCTTGACCATCTTAGCTGCTTGACCTACTTGGCATCTAATTGTTTTGGATGATATAGATTCCCAGGGTAAGCACTTGTGTTCAGTATGATGCTTTCCATTAACCATTACTTGCAGTGCCTATGCTCCTCCTTCTGGCCAGCGATCCGGTTACCCTGGTCAGCAATACCACCAACAAGGAGGCGGTTATCCCGGACAATACGGCGGTCCACCGCCACCCCCGTGCGTACTCTCCACTTTCTGCAGACCACACAGCCGACCATAATATTGGAAACAGCGGAAATCATCAATATGGTACGCACTCATAAACCATCTTTGCTATACCGACGACTCAAACAAATGTCTGCACAGGTGGACACCCGATGCGTCCTCCTATGGAACAGCAAAATTACGGCCCTACCTTCCAGGGACAATCAGGTCGCGATGTGCAACCATACTTCCAGTACTCGCAGTGTACCGGGAAGAAGAAAGCTCTTTCTGTACGTGTGCCCTTCATAGCTATGTCACAAACTTACCTCATGACGACTATGGCAGATTGGCATCAACTATTTTGGGCAGAACGGTGAACTGAGGGGCTGCATCAACGATTCACACAATATTACAAACTTCCTCGTCTGTCAGTTAAATGCTCTCGCTTGCTTCCGATCGTTGCTAAAATTACGTTCCACGATTTGTCTAGCTAATTATGGTTACGACAAAGCCGACATTGTTATGCTCACTGACGACGCGACAAATCCTCGCCAGCAACCAACACGAGAGAACATCGTTTGTGCCCCAATCAAAATTTTCTATTCTTGGTATAACCCATTGTTTGTTTAGCTTGCTGCGATGCAATGGCTGGTCCGTGGTGCAGCTCCCGATGATTCCCTTTTCTTCCACTGTATGTGCATATCGTCGTGTGCGAATCAAGCTGCTTATACTTTACTAACTTGTGTTCCGAAGACTCTGGACATGGTGGCCAAACGAAGGACCTAGACGGCGATGAAGGGGATGGTTTCGACGAAGGTTAGCCCCTTAGATGAGACCGTCAACCTCTTATTCTAACTTCAACCAGTTATTTACCCCGTACGCTCGTGGCGGCCTACCTACGCGTTGTTTCTGGCTGAAATATGTTATGTGATTAGGTTGACTACCAAGAAGCAGGCCATATCGTAGACGACGTAAGGCAGATTCCACACCCTCCCGCACTAAAAATATATAATATGGAATCAACAGGAAATGCACGACATCATGGTCAAGTCCCTTCCCGCAGGCTGCCGACTCACGGCTATCTTCGACGTGCGTAACCTATTTTACCTCATTGCTCCTTCTCGTTCACTGAAATGACATGTACTTTAGTCGTGCCACTCTGGCTCTGCGCTTGGTATATCCCATCACTCCAACTGCCATGGCTCAACTAACCCACTCTACCTCGCAAATTATAGATCTACCCTACCTTGTACGCCTTGACTCACTGCCCCTTTACACATAAATTGACTCTCCAAACTGTAGTACTCGACTGAGGGTAAATTGAAGGAGCCGAACCTAGCAGCGGAAGCAGGGCAGGGTCTGCTCGCAGCAGCAACATCGTACGCACGTGGCGATATGGGTGGTATGCTTTCGTCCGCGATGGGCATCTTCAAAGCGGCTACGACCGGAAAAGAGGCGGAGAAGATCTCAAAGGCTACGAAGACAAGCCCTGCTGACTGTGTGCGTAGTTCTCCTCTTGCTCTCTTACCCTGGCAGCTCGATGACTGGCACTCACTTTTATGTATACTGCCATATATTATAGATCTCATGGAGTGGTTGCAAAGATTCGCAGACCAGTGCAGACGCAGAAGAGAACGGACAGGCCACAGGCGCAATGAGTTATGCATTCATTGCTGCACTAAGTATGTCGTATTTAAATCTCCGTGAGTCTCTTGACTGAATCAATTTTCGCAGCCGAGAACAAGGAGCAGAGCTTCCAGCAGCTGCTGGTGAGCATCCGCGAGATCCTGCGCGGCAAATATAGCCAGAAGCCGCAGCTCTCCTGCTCTCATCCCATGGTGCGTTTCACTCCTACCTTTCATTCATCATCCTACAAATGCTGACGCTCACCCCTACCAGGACACGAACCTTCTCTTTATATGCTGAGCGCCTTTTCTCTTTCTCTCTCAATCATGTTTGCTGTTTCTTATGTTTTATGACATAGTAAATTGTGACTGTTTTTAAATGTATTAACTGAAGCGCTTTTTGGAATGTTTTGCTTATAGACCTATTCTCAAAATTAGTGCGTTTCACAAGCTTCCATTCTATTGGTGTTATGCGGTCCGACATCGAGAACCCCACTGAAACATAAAACACGAAAATAGCCCAACCCAAAATCTGATGTGCAAAAGGATAAGGGCAACTTCGTACGGCACAGGACCACCAGCCCGGAACCTTGTTGCTCGTTTTTTGTCTTTGAGGATGTTGACAGGAGATATTAACTGACACATATCTTGCTGTCACCAGTTTCGACAAGGAACCTCGCATTCTGAGCCAAACCCCGCGTCTCGTGGAGGAGTCAGCACATGAAATGGGAGCGGGGCGCTTGAAGAAGTCTCATGTAGCGATACTAAATAGCCCCAGGCCCCCTCGGCGTGTAGCCAGTGGCATGTTACGGTGCATCGTCCCAGTTGTCCTAGTTATTGGAGTGTATAGGTGGTAGAGTCGTGTGTTTGAACTTTAAAATTTAAGCCCTGAGGGGGCGGCCACTCGGGGTTCCGATTAAGCGCTTATTTGCGAACGCTGCCCAAGAATGTGCCATCGCCGGGCGGGGGCGCACCACGCCTTCATGCTCGTTTTTTTGATTATATTGGGGCTGAATTTTTCGTGGTCGTCCCATGATACTACTGTCATGATTCAAGTAATGTTCATCACTCGTAGACTCGTTACCGTCTGTCCACTCTTTGAGGTTGCTGACAGACAGAATGTCAGCAGGATGGTTACGACTCGAGCCTACATCACTCGCGTATATTGTTATTTTTCCTTGGCTGGAAAGTCGTCGCCACAATTATTAACGTGCTTGAAATATCCCCTCCAGCCAGGCACGAGTCTACTGAGGTTCTTTTCCCATTCCATCATAAATTTAGATTTATTTTTCTATACGGAGAATCAAAACATGTGGCGCAGGGATTTACATCGCTACGCGAATAAATTGATATCACCGGTACGCACGCGTCGACGATCCCACCCAGCCAATATGCTTGTAAATACCAGATACCTCATCAAACACGACCAAGGAGACAAGAAAATCTGTGAAAACTCCAAAAAGGAAGGATGACTCCCAGCCTCTCAGCACTGGCAGCAAAGGCACAGAACCACCCACCAGCCCGGAGCCCTGTTACTTGCTCTGGATGAGAAAGTGAAAGAGGAGGGGCAGGCATCAAATTTAATATTTTTTATATGCCGTGAATTCTTGCTTCATGACCAGTCACCCATAATCGCTGAGACGATTGTCAATTATCGGTGTAGAACAACTTTCCTTGGCGGCGATGAATGCCGCAATTCCGTGCGGCCTGAATCTGTGCCTGTTGCCCAAATGACATGTCCAAGTTGTCCAAGGCTATGGAGAGGCGCAATGCCTGCCAAAAGTTTCTGATAGATGACATAAGCGCACAGCCACTGCAGGAGTGCCAACGCCTTTGTTTCCCCCTTTCATTTCTGCAGTGAGCTACCCAATGACCAGGATGCGCGAAAATGTTTTGTAAAATTCAAATAGATATCAGAGAACTTAATTTCAAATTTTTTTAGGCCTATGAATACATAAATTGAATATTTGTCCAGCAGACCTTGTAGTAGTAAATGAGATTATTGTTTTTTAATGCCTCCACACCGCTATTTCAAGCCTCAAGTTCTCAAGTATTGAATATTTTAATTATCCATTGACTTGCTGCCATTTTCTGGGCTTTTTCTGCAATATTTCTTGTTCCTGATGTGAGCTGGGCTATTCTGTTGATCTCAGCATTGTAATAGCTGGAAATGTTGCTCTTAACCTGCGCATTAAGCCGTAATTAGTCTATTATGTTTGATAAATAGTAATTATTTAAGGAACGAGTCGTTGTACTCCCATAGTAAGGCAAATTTCGCGAGGCGCGACGTGCATTTGAAGTCTATTATGTAAGCTAATTGGCGCGTTTCGTGCAGACCAGCTCTGGACGGATTAAAAATCGTAGAGGATAGATATCGACGCAATTCCAGTGCACAGCTCATTAGATATCACATACGCAGGATCTGTTCAGTCAAACACAGATTTAAATTGTCTAGATGTCTCAAAGACGCATGTTTAGAGCACGTATTTTCTTAACTGTTTTGGTTAATCTGTTTTTTGACTGAACAGATCCAGGGGATTGGTTCAAAAACATATATTAAAACTTCACTTCAATTATTATCTTGATGTTGCGAATGCAATCTGGATTATCCTGTTCTGAGTCGAGATTATGAGGGGACAACAACATCAACAAATAAAATCAATTTGGCAGGCATTGCGCCTCTCCAAAGGGTAGCCCGGGGCGTCGTGACGTGGGTTTCGTTTTTTTAGTTTGAGTCGTGTCACTCTCCGACCCATGCGGGTCTTTACGTCCCACTACATGATCATGAAGTTGACGTTGCGTTCCATCAGTGGCCTCTCGTAGGACACACCCCGCTCTTGTCCCTGTCCCTGTTCCGCAGCATAAAATACACATCGAGGCTATTTCCATCTCTGCACCCGAACTAAGTTGTGCCTAGCACACACCTCGAATCGCCTCCAAATCTTCAACTTTCACCGCGATGTGGAACAACAACCAAGGAGGCTATAACTCTCGTGCCCCTCCGTAAGTCCAAGTTCGCACATCTCAGCGACCAGGTCACTCCAGTTCAGTGTGCTAAACGCTTTCCGATAGATTCCCGGGTGTCTCGCCTGGTTTCCCTAGCGCGTGAGCTTCTTCTGTGTAAAAACTCCAAGCGAGATGGTTGATTGACTCCCGACTCTCATCGCAGCCCAGGATACAATCCTGGATATGCACCGGCCTACAGTCCTCCGCCATCTGGGTAACCGAAACTACATCATCAGTACTCTGATCTCCGCTAAATTCATGTTGAAAGATACGGTCCACCCCCGGGCCCGCCAAGAGGGTGCTTTTACCTTGCTACCATAGTTATCTACATATCTAACCGTGTTGACCAGCTACGCCCCGCCCCCTGGACCGCCTCCATCCGGGTACGGCACGAGGTTCGGACACTTGCTTCTCAGGTTTGATAAAAAAAATATGAAACTCATACAGATACGTTCCACCCCCTGGAGCTCCGCCAGGGTACGCTTGGTCATCTTAGCTACCTGACCTAGTTAACATCTAATGGGTTTGGATGATATAGATTCCCAGGGTAAGTACTTGTGTTCAGTATGGTGCTTTGGATTGTGCGATAGCTAACCATTGCCTGCAGAGCCTATGCTCCTCCTCCTGGCCCTCCTCCTGGCCAGCAATCCGGTCACCCCGGCCAACAATACCACCAACGAGGAGGTAGTTATCCTGGACAATACCGTGGTCCACCCCCACCCCCGTGTGTACCTTCTACTTTCCATACACTATACCCAATAATGATATTTGAAAAGTGGAAATCGCCCATATGGTGTGTAATCGCGAGCTATCCCTCCCATGTTGACGATTAGATGGAACTCTGCACAGGTGGCGGACCCCCGATGCGACCCCCCACGGAGCAGCAAAATTACGGCCCTGTCTTCCAGGGACAGTCGGGTCGTGAAGTGCAACCATACTTCCAGTACTCTCAGTGTACCGGGAAGAAGAAAGCTCTTGCTGTATGTGTGTGCTTCTTAGACTGTCAGAGACTTACCTCATAACGACTATTTCAGATCGGGATCAACTACGTCGGGCAGAGCAATGAACTGAAGGGCTGTATCAACGACGCACACAATATTACAAACTTCCTCGTTTGTAAGTTGAATGCTCTCACTTGCTTGTGATCGTTAATGAAATGCCGTTCTACGATTTTTGTAGCCAATTATGGCTACAACAAAGCCGATACTGTTATGCTCACTGATGACGCGACAAATCCTCGCCAGCAACCAACACGAGAGAACATCGTTTGTGCCCCAATCAAAAATCTCTATTCTAGGTATAACCCATTGTTTGTTTAGCTTGCTGCGATGCAATGGCTGGTCCGTGGTGCAGCTCCCAATGATTCCCTTTTCTTCCACTGTATGTACATATCGTCGTGCGCAAATAAACTACTCATAATTTACTAACTTGTTTTCCGAAGACTCTGGGCACGGTGGCCAAACGAAGGACCTAGACGGCGATGAAGCCGATGGTTTCGACGAAGGTTAGCTTGATGTGATAGTCAATCTCTTCTTCTAACCTCCTCCAACCAGTTATCTATCCTGTACGCCCCGGCCGCCCTACGCTTTGTTTCTGGCTGAAATGTGTTATGTGGTTAGGTTGATTACCAGGAAGCAGGTCACATCGTAGACGATGTAAGCCAAGATTCCGCACACCACCCCAGGTATTCTGAATATATATACAATACCGAATTAACAGGATATGCACGACATCATGGTCAAGTCTCTTCCAGCAGGCTGCCGACTCACAGCTATCTTCGACGTGCGTAACCTGTTTCCCCCCGTGCTCGTTCCTGTTCACTGAAATTGCATATACTTTAGTCGTGCCACTCTGGCTCTGCCCTCGGTACATCCCATTCCTCCAACTATTATGGCCCAACTAACCCACTCTAAATTGTGCGCCATAGATCTACCCTATGTCGTACGCCTTGATTTTGCCTTGCCTCTATAAACACAAATCAACTTTCCTAACTGTAGTACTCGACACAAGGCAAATTGAAGGAGCCAAACCTAGCAGCGGAGGCAGGGCAGGGTCTGCTCTCAGCAGCAACCTCTTACGCGCGCGGCGACATAGGTGGTGTGGTTTCTTCCGCGATGAGCATCTTCAAGATGGCTACCATCGGAAAAGAGGCGGAGAGGATTTCAAAGGCTACGAAAACAAGCCCTGCGGACTGTGTGCGTAGTTTTCCTCTTCCTCTCCTACCCAACCGGCAGCTTGTCGACTGACACCCACTTTCATGTATCCCGCTATATATTGTAGATCTCGTGGAGTGGTTGCAAAGACTCGCAGACCAGTGCAGATGCACAAGAGAACGGTCAGGCCACAGGCGCAATGAGTTATGCCTTCATTGCCGCACTGAGTATGTCTTATCTAAATCTCCGTGGGCCTCTTGACTGGATCGATTATGGCAGCCGAGAACAAGGAGCAGAGCTTCCAGCAGCTGCTGGTGAGCATCCGCGAGATCCTGCGCGGCAAATACAGCCAGAAGCCGCAGCTCTCCTGCTCCCACCCTATGGTGCGCCTCACTACTACTTTTTAACTCCTTTCATTATTCTCACAATGCTGACGCTCACCTCTGCCAGGACACGAACCTTCTCTTTATATGCTGAGCGCCTTTTCTCTTTCTCTCTCAATCATGTTTGTTGTTTCTCATGTTTCGGGGCATAGTCAATTGTGTGTCTGTAAATGTACCAACTGGAGCGCTTTTTGAGATTTTTTGCTTATATCTATTCCATCCTATTGTTGTGAGCACTGGAACTAGCTATGTGGCCTATCATCATCGACAAGTCGAAGTCGAAAACACGCAAAACTCTGAAGACAGATGGCAAAAGGACATGGACAATTTCGTAGAGCACATGACCACCAGCCCGGAACCCTGCTGCTCATCTTTCGTCTTGAAGCTTGAAGGATATTGATGGGAGGTATTAAATCCATATTTTTCTTTCCACCCGTGACTTGTATCTTGCTGTCACTATTCCCGCCATATTCTGAGAGACACCATGTTGCAGGGAGGAGTCGCCACTGGCATTCCTGTGAGCGGGGCGCTTGAAGGAGTCTCATGTAGCGATAGCAGATATCGCAGCTCCGCCCCAGGGCCCCTCGGCATGTGGTCACTGACGTTGTGCGTTTGTTTTTATCATCCCATTTGTCCCAGTTATATCAGTGAACAGGAGTTGGGGGGTCTTGACGTGAGTTTCGTATTTTGTTTGACCCAGGACCTCGAATGTCTGGGCCACGGTTATCCCGGTCCGGTACGCTCCAGTCAGTGAGGCCTGAATTCGCATATGCCCTTTTTAAATGGTCTTCCCACAAAGGAATTATCTTGATTCGAGTAGTGTTCATCGCGCGCACGAGATACTGACATTTTTCTTGCCTGGAAAGTCGTCGCCAGTGTTAACGCGCTTGAATCAGTGTTGCCGAGTCTACTAAGGGCTATTCAGCGAGTTTTTTGTCACGTTCCACCATGTCGTTGATGAATTAGATATCGATTTATTTTTACGTCGACACGGAGATTCAGAACATGTGGCGCATACGTCTATACCATGGTACAAAAAGCCTGAAATCACCACTATAAAAGCCTGCCAATAAAATATATAAGGTACATCTTCAAAAAAAAATTCGACTCTAAAAACTGCGAAAAAAAAAAAGTCAAAAAAGTCAAAAAGGAAGGATAACTCGGACACCACAGCGCAGGCGCAGGAGTGCGCACCAGCCCGGAACCCTGTAACTCGTTCGGGAAGGGGGAGGAGGGGAAGGGAGGCAATTAATCTTTTTTTATCTGCCGTGACTTCTTGCTGCAGTCACCATAATCGCCGAGATGATTTAGGGGATTGTCGGATGTAGAACGAGCCGGGCATTTTTTCGGAGTCTTTCCCTGTCTGCGATGGCGACGAATGCAGCAATTCCGTGCCCTAGGGCCCCTCGGCGTGGAGGACAGTCTGTGTGGGTGCCTGTGCCAATGTGCCAGTTGTCCTTGTTATTATGGTGAGTGACTCACGGCGTCGTGGGGTGCGTTTTGTTTTTTGTTTGAGCCGCGGTGTGCCAGTGGGCCGATTGATACTGATCAGTCTCAGATGGGTGCGCCCGGCCCGGCACCACTAAATAATTTACGTTCCACCACCACTCTCCACGGCATAAAATACGCACAGAGACTATTTCCGTGTCCATCACAGTTGCAGAGTCTCGACCAAGTGGTGCGTGCAATCAGAGAGATAAAAATATCGGTGGATCCGTCCACACTCAAGTTAACTGTGACGTTGTGGCACTGGCATAGTCCGCTGCACGCCCCAATCACTTTATGAACTGTTTCTACTGGATCGATTCATCCGAGGCTCGATCTGACGCTGGGAATTCATGACAGAGAGAATGGAGCCAGTACGCACAGAAGCTATTTCCATCTCCATCACGATAGCAGATGCCAGTCGGAGTCGACCAAGGTGGGCGCGATCAGAGAGATAACAATCGAGACAACCCTGCGCTGAGCGCTGAGCGGTGAAGCGCTGATTGTGGATCCCGGCGATCGGTGCACACCCGAATTGTGGCGTAGCCCCGTGCCCAGTGCACACCCTAACAATTAATCCCTCTGTCATTCGTGCCAGTCCATATTTACCCGACATGATATATCTGGACCAAGGCCTCGGGCTGATGTCCGTCAAGAATCAAGGACAGCCACGACAGGCAGAATGGAGGGAGACGTAAAAAATGGTGATGGTGATAAATGTCGTTGATGAAATTAAAATTATGTGCCTCTAGGATAGCTATATTACAGGGCGGCGTCGGGGATGTACTATACTGTACTTATGTATGGTGTACGGTGTGTGATGTGCGGTGTAGCGTGTGATGCGAGACCCGGATGTAGGATGCAGGATGTGAGATGCGAATAGAAACGCAGCGTGTTGTACGTATTCGTGTGATGTAGAATGCAGGGAGGGAACCTGGGGACAGGAGACTGGAGATCAGAGGCTGGAGTGCAGTGGAAAGCTTATCTACGCGGGACCCCTCCACCATCGACCGGAAACGCCACCAAGACCAAGACCAAGAATAGAGCCACAAAAATAGACAGAAAGCGAGCACAAAAAAAAAAACCAATAACAAAAAAAAACACAGCAAGCTATCACAACCAATCATATCGTACGCTAAAATAGGAGCAGGTGAGATGAGATACTATACAGCTCCGCGTTCATTAATCATCGTTCCTGGTTCAGATCGGAGCATGAGGCACTGGCGAGAAAAAACACACCGGGGAGCGTGGGGTGTAGAAGAGGACAGCAGTTACAGATGAGGGGCGGGGTGTACCTCGGTTCTGAAGGCAGATTACTCCCAGTGGGAGGTTGTAGCTTGTAAGTGTGCGCAGGGTCTGGGACGGGGACGGGGTTGGGATCAGACGAGGGCGTAGGCCTAGGGGTCAGCCACACGAGACACTGACGATACGCCCACGGTACGTATCGCCAAATCGCACACGGGGCTCTGCGTCCTCCCCATCGGGGTGTTTCGCGTCCTGGTCCTGGTCCTGGTCCTTGTCGTCGGGTGTCCCATCGTCATCACCATCGTCGTCATCTGCCTCTTCCCGTAGAACATAATCATACTCCCCCGCACTCGCATCCCGCAGACTCGGGGGCGTCTCCACCAGCGCAGGCTTCTTCTTCCCGTCCCCCGCCGCCGGGCCCAGGACGAGCGCGCTGAGGCGGTGGTTGTACACGCACCCCGAGTCGAGCCCGATGGACCAGCGCTTGACGTCGAGCCCGCGTGAGGCTGCGTGGCCGTATATGACCGAGATGGGATAGCACGGGAGGAGCTCGTCTTTGGGGTGCGGAGGGGCAAGGCTAAGATCGAACCCGGCGCAGCGCTCCATGTCGTGCCGCCAGATCTTGGACCACGCTTGGCCTTTTTTGTTCCTGCGGGTGAGTTAGTGTAAACAAAAAAAAAAAAATAGTAATAAGGAATAGAACGTACTTGGAGGCCTTGTCTTTCAAGAAACTGCGGATGTTGAGGATATTGAACGGGACCGTATTCTGCGGCACGCGGACCATGAGCGCCTTTTCCTGGAGCTCCCGGAGGGCAGGCGTATTCTCGCCACCTTTACCTTTCAGGGTGAGGTGCGGGACGCGCGCGAGGGGCTGGCGGGGGTCGTTGTGCGGGAAGCGCGGGTCGGAGGGGAGGAGGCCGGCGTGGACGATGTACGCGTGGGCGCTGGGGACGTGCACGGCGAGGGGCAGGGCGCGGAGGTACGCGTACTGGGCGTCGGACATGGCGCGGGCGATGTTGAAGTGGTCGGAGAAGAGCTTCCAGCCCTTGGGGATCTTTTTGGCCCACTTGCTGTCGATGTGCGGTTTGAGGAGGGCGTCTGGGTTGGAATTGGAGTTGTAGCGGGCGGAGAGGTCGTCGAGCCAGTGTGGTCCGCCTGGCTGGCTGCGGATCCAGGCGATCCATGCACGCCATTCGAGCACCTTTTGGTCGTGGTTGCCGCGGACGCCGGTGATGTTGTGTGCGGCCATGAAGGCGAGGGTGGCCATGGAGCCGTTGTGGGAGCCCTTGGTGAGGATGTCGCCGACGTGGACGAGGGCGTCGGTAGAGGGGTCGTATGCGAGTTTGGCTAGGAGAGACCTGGGGTAGATTAGAATTTAGCAAGCAGCAATAGCAATAGGGCGAGGGACGCACTGGAAGGGCTGGTATTTGCCGTGGATGTCGCCGACGATGATGGTGCGGCGGTGGGGGTCGTCGAGGGGGAATTGGGCGGCGGCAAGGGTGGGGACGGGGCCATAGTGGCTAAAGTCGGGGAAGGCTAGGCAAGGTCAGACAGAGGCCAGAAGCAGCGAGCATGACTGACTGTGGGAACTGGACGCACTGAGGGAGGGCAGCGAGACGAACGCGAGACCGTTGTAGAGGAAAAAGACGACAAAGACGGCGAGGACGGTGTACGCAGAGACCTGGCGCACCGACATCGTCGAATACACAAGTCCCAAGTCTGTCGCATCCGGACTAGACGTCATTCCGCAAATTATGTAAGCGCTGACACCTCTCTTCTCGTCCGAGTCGCGTCCAACAACCTCGGATGCTCGCCCGCCTCGTTCTCCGCCGCCCACGCCATGTCCTGCCCCGCCCACGCCAGCTGCCACGGCCCGCAATCCCGCTCGCCGTCCGCCGCTACTCCGAGCTGAGCCAGTCGACGCCACCACCGCCGACAAGCACACAGCGGCTGGCGACCGAGGGCGTGACGATTCCCATCCAGCCGCCCGAGTACCTCGCCATCCTCTCGCGCGCCACCCAGGTCTGGCCCGCGCCGCCGTCGATCCCGGCCGGCTGGAGCGCCTCCTGGGCCGACTGGTCATACCTGCTCACCTTTTACTGGCTCTCGCCCTACTTCCTCATGCTCCCCCAGATCGAAATGCTCGTCAACATCCGCTACGCCCTTCCCGGCGAGACCCGGCCCGTCCTCTTCCAGAACGACTCCCAGCGCTTCGTCTTCACCACCGTGCTCAACCCCAACCGCTTCTTCCTCTTCGACGGCGCCGCCAACGCCCTCTTCCGCATCAAGGGCGCACGCGACGAGTCGGCCCTCGTCGCTATCATGGCCCAGGGCGAGCACGCGCTCCAGGCCGCGCTCATCCCCATGGTGCCCAACCCAGAGGGCGACGCAGCCCTCGCACGCATCCTCGACCGCGACGGCTCTGTCGTACCCCTCCTTGCCGAAAAGTTCCTCGACTACACACCAGTCCCCACCACCCCCTGGGAGGAGGGCCACGGCGCTGCAGACGACGACGTGCCCCCAGAACACATCCTCGCTACGATGTCCGCACTCCAGAAAGAAGCCGAGGTTCTCAGCCGCCAGGCCGAGCTTGACGCTGAGCGCGCAGGCGTCGACCTCGATGCGCTCCGACGCGACGCGCGTGAGGAGGAAGAGGCGATTGTGCGTGCGGTTCGCCGCGAGGGTGATACTGAAGTTGAAGAGGACGCAGAGCTTGACGAGACGTATAAAGAGCTCGAGCGTGCGCTGGATAATCTGGACAACTTTGAGGACGTCGAGGAGCTAATGCGGCTTGCGCGTGCAGAGGAGGAGGCTACGCGTTCGCCCCGGTCCACACGTCTTCCCTAGACTCTTGTAAAAGACTAAAAGTAATACGGTACTTGATGCGCTATAAATATGTTTGCAGGATGAAATCATCAAAGCTGATAGCGTTGCTTGACTTGAACGCGTTTAAGAAGATGTGCAAACCCATTCATGATCTAATTTTGTTTAAATAACCCTTTCGCCAACAATCACGCCCCCTCCGCATCAAGCTCCGCCCACCGCACATCCTCATCAGGCGGCTGCTCCCCATACCACTTATGCGCATTCTTCAGCACAAACTCTTCAAACGACCACAACGCCGGCTCCAGCCGCTGCGGCAGCACAAACACATACGTCCCCGCCTCCACGGGTGGGGCCAGCTCCTCAGGGGCAGGCAGCGGGGGCGGCGTCGCGGGGATCATCTCGTCGACGGAAAAGTCGCACAGCGCCACGGCGCGCGCGAGCGGGTGGACCGATACGGGTTTGCGGATGTATTCCTGGGGTGGGGGTAGGCTTAGGGGGTGGTATTTTGTAGTGGGAACGCACCGATCCTTCGAAGATGTCGAGCAGGTGCATGTCCCGCGCAGAGAGCCCCGTGACGAGCGTCCCGCGCACCGAGCGTTCCTCCGGCTCGAGATCGCGCCCGCAGAGCACGCGCGTCTGGTCGTAGGGTATCATGCCGGGGTATTCTGCGCGCTGTGCGTTGGTAGTGGTGTTGGTGTGTGGTGCGGTGCAGAAAGGAACGGGGAGGGACGTGCCTTTACTCTGTGGCGGGTGTAGTCCTGGTGTTTGTGGGGTCAGCTTGGTAATGGACAACGATGAGGGTGGTGGCGATGCGCACTAGGAGGACGGCGGGGCATATGTGCAGCTGCGCGCCATCGTGCTTGATGACGCGCTGGAGGACCTTGGGGTGCATCAGTGTGCCGTAGAAGAATGCGCTGCTCATGGTGGTGATGGCGTGGGTTAGACGGCTCATCGATACATGATCACTGGCAGCTGTTGGATCGGGACATGTCCGGTCCGGGTCCGAATCTTATCAGCCACGTGAAGCGCTGATCCGTGCTCCCAACACCATCGCCGAGTCATCTTTTCAATCGAGTCCTCTGCGAGAAAACGTCAATAGCGACGATGTCGAGTTCATGCGGGAACCCACAGGCCGAAGAGGACACACTGATGCTCCGTGAGTCGCTCGATCACCATCATGATCACCACCGCTCAGCAAACCCACTGGCAGGCCGCACCAAATTCGACAGATCCAAAGACTGTGTGCGGTGCAAGGAGCGCGCGGGCAACGTCGTCGTGCGTCATGCCGTCTACTGCAAGTACGCTCCCTCATCAACCTACGCTTACAAACCAACACTAATACAACACCGACAGAACCTGCTTCGTCCCCCTCATCGCCGTCAAGTTCCGCCGCGCGCTCGACCCGCACATCAACCCGCTCCCAGACGGCCCCCGCAGGAAAGGCCTCAAGGCCGCCGGCTCCCTCCTCCTCGGCCTCTCTGGCGGCCTCGGCTCGTCCGTC
This sequence comes from Sphagnurus paluster, assembly GCA_018282025.1. NCBI lineage: Eukaryota > Fungi > Basidiomycota > Agaricomycetes > Agaricales > Lyophyllaceae > Sphagnurus > Sphagnurus paluster. Next base: position 15,265 of record JABCKI010000160.1, on the reverse strand, counting down.
CTGCTCGACCTCGTCAACCGCACGTACTTTGACTTTTCCCCGGATGCGGGTGGTGGTGATGATGTAAAGAGTGGTGCTGGTGTAAAGAGTGAGCCGCGGGGCGGAAGGGACCACCCGCGCAATGCGAGTGTGTGGCCTGCTGGTAGGGTGTGCTATGTCGAGACGTGTGCTGCTTTCCCCGGGGTACGTGTGTTCCATCGCGTATCCTGTACTTGCGCTGTGCGATCCCAAGCTCACTAGGTACACATGCATAGGCGAGGGATAGGACAGAGCATGTCCGCCGGGTGGTGGCGGCGTACGATCGGCTCGAGTTCGTCCCCCTGCGTGTCGAGGATGCGTTCAGCAGCGCGTGGTGGGCGCGTGTCGGGGGCGCACCGGCGTCCAAGGACCTGGGCGTCGATATCACGAACCAAGGTGCGTTTTTTCTCTCTAGTCAAATGCAAAGGCCTACATTAACCCACCGCCGCACAGACCTCATTCTATCAGCCGCCTCGACCCCCCACGACGCCTCCGAGTCCGAGTCCGACACACCAGCCTCCCGGCTGCAGCGGTACATCCGCGCCCTCCCCACACAGACCGCGATCCCGAGCGCAGTGCACACCCTCACGCGCGTGCTGCTTTTGTACACCGCCGCGGCGACGGGCGCGTCGCACCTCCTCCTCGGCACGTCGTTGACGTCACTCTCGGTGTCGCTTATCGCGGGTATTGCCCAGGGCGGGGGGTTTGCGGTGCGGGAGGAGGCGCAGGGGGTGTGGGTGCCTGGGGTGAGGGTGGGTGCGGGTGGGAGTGGGAGTGCCAATGGGAACGGACACGAGAATGGGGCGGTCCGCGTCGTGCGGCCCCTGCGCGATATCGGCATGAAGGAGTGCGCGATGTGGGCGTGGTGGCACCGCCTCGTCGTCGTCGGCCGCGAAAAGTTCCCTGGGGCGAAGCAGAGCATTGGCCCGCTGACGAAAGGTAAGTAGGTGAAACGCCCCACAGCTCGGGTGGACATTGTGCTTTGCTTTATTTAATTCTTATTGTTGTTCTTATAGAGTTCATCGTGGGCCTGGAACGCGACTACCCCTCTACTGTATCCACCGTCGCGCGCACCTGCGCAAAGCTTGCGCCCAAAAAAGGATCCGCCACCACCACTAATAATAATAATAATAATAATAATAATATCTGCATGCTCTGCGAACGGTACGTGCCCCAGCCAGCCTCTGTCTGGGTTATTAACAACATCCTCATCTACACCACAAAGGCCCGCGCAGGACGGCGTACAGGACTGGAAGGCGCGGATATCGATCCGCTCGTTCGCGGACGCGGGGTCCTTTGCAACTTACCGGCCTCCCCACTTTCCAGAACGAGACCTGTCAATCACACCTTCCCCCGCACCCACCCCCGCGCCCTCGCTGACCCCGTTCCTGTGCTACGCGTGCCACACGACGCTCACCAGCCGGAGTAGCAGGGGCACGACCGTGCGTGCCGCCCCAGGCCCGACCGGCCACCCCGTGCCGCTGCCGGTTTGGGTGGGGGGCAATTTGGCGGCTTCGCCACCGGACTCTGGCGGCGACGGCGGCGGTGCGGATGGGCGGCGGGAGGAAGGGGAGGAAGGGGACGTGGGTGAGACGTGGGTGCGCAGGAGGATGGATCCTGCAAGTATGAGGGTTGTGGTGGCGGATTTCTTGCTGGATGACTGAGATTTTTGGTTATTATCTTGGTATTCATTGATATTGATAAAGGAAATTCAAGGTAAATAACGAACAGCTACTGAGTACTGAGATCTGAGCGCTGGAAATTACAACCCAAATTCTCCAAAAGGACAATGCCTTTCCGAGATTTCTTCCCACGGTCTCTCGCCATCCAAAGCCCTCACGCCGTGAACCACCGCATCATCAGCATGACCGACGAAAAGAAACCTGCCATGGAAAAACTAGAAATCGAGGACGAGGAGGCGCGTTTTCAACGCATCCAATCCACCCTCGAGAAACTCAACGCGTCTCCCCCCTCTGCATCCGCATCTGCGTCCACCACACGCCCAATCCTCCCGCTCCCCAGCGCACGCCCGAAGCCGCACTTCGTGCCCCCAAGCGACCTGCTCTCGCGCGTGCAGGCGTTCCTCCCCCAGCTCGAGGCGTCGAACGCGGAGCTATCCCAACGCGCGCGCGCGGACCCTGCGAGCGTGGATATCGAGAGTGTGCCCGAGGGCGCGGAGCGGTACATCGAGATGAGCCTTGGGCTGGGGGTCTTTGAGCAGAAGGGGGCGGGGGGCGAGGATGCGGATATGTCTGGCTCGTCGGACTCAGACTCGGATTCGGATTCTGAGGAGGGAGAGGGAGGTGGAGCGCCGGGGACCGGTGGTACGGGCCCAACCACGTCAAGCTGAGGCTGAAGCTCTGGAATGATCACGATTCTTATGCTCGGACGCGAGACCAAAATATCCAAACCGCGGGGCATTGGCATTCATGGCCTGGTCTTTCACCACCACCAGCATCAACTCTCCTGCGGTCAACTCACTTTCCCGCGATCCCTCAGCACCCTTCCGTCCTGCATGTACAGAAATCGCTCATTGGGCGGGGTTACAGATCTGTGGTGTGGCAGGTATATGGCACGCCGGGATGAATATGCCAAATTTTGCCCTCAACTCGGACAAGGATCGTCACTGTACAGCGTAATAAATAATTCTGTCCAAGCACTCTGATTTTGACCAAAGTGATTCCGCCATGGCCGTAGATCAAAGCCGCAGGCGTAGATTATTACCTAAGAGATCGTAGCCGACTCCCATGTCGTGTGCAGTGTCTGGACTTGTGCCTCGCTCTGAGCTCTCACTGGCGCCTAACCGCAGCCCAAGGCAGCCTTCTCTGCACTGAACATGCCTGAATCCATAGGAAAGCCCGCCTACAACGAAAGCGAGGGTTCCCAAGAGGCATCACCGCAGTACCTGTCTGTGCAGCCCAAGAAGAATACAGTCCTCGTGTCGCATGGCCGCCCACCTTGGTATCTATATGCTCTATAGCTCTAGCAGCTTTTTGAATTAAAACGCCATTCTCCAGGTATGGTGCAGATGGAAAACGGACCTGTGATGCCTACGTTGTGGCCGTCTCCGGTACGAGTCCTTTATTTATTCTCCGATTCAGCCCACATATATGGATCTCTCCTTTTTCCAGGTGGATCCGGGAGTGGAAAGGTCCGCGCTGCATCTCCTACCTTGGCTCGTGTTCTTAAGACCGGCCTGCTAGACCCATGTCGCTAGACAAATCGTGCAGGCCCTCGGCTCGATCCCTACAGTTATCATATTGTCCCAGGTACCCCGGTCTGCAAATTTTGACTATCGGTAGCTCAAAATTATTCGTGGATCCTAGGATAGCTTTTATAAATACCATACCCCAGAGGAACTGGAGCTGGCCCATGCAAACAAGTTGGATTTCGACCACCCTGATGCCATAGATATGCCGATGTTTGCGGCAGTGCGTCTCTCCATGTCTATCCTTCAGAACGTGATTCAATGTCCTTTTTCTTAGTGCCTCGCAGATTTAAAAGCCTGCAAGCAATCGAACATCCCGGTGTACTCATTTGCTGAGCACCAACGGTTACCGGAGACAAAGTACCTCTATGGTGCGACGATCATCATTGGTTCGTAACCTTCAGTATTTTCCAGGTTTCTCGAACCTAAAAAAGTGCCTAGCTGAGGGCATAATGGCTCTGCATGATCCAGCACTGCGAGAGCTTTATGATCTCAAAGTAAATCCATCACACACACATAGCCTTCGCCTCGCCTAACCTTACTTCAGGTTTTCGTTCAATGTGATTCCGACTTGATGCTTGCAAGACGAATCCAACGGGACGTCAAGGAACGTGGTCGAACGGTAGAAGGCATTCTTGACCAGTCAGTCCATTCAATCGATCACGTTAGCCCTTCTAACCAAGCTCGCGTATCTCCAGGTACCTCCGATTCGTGAAGCCCTCATACGACAACTTCGTTCGCCCGACGGCGAGCTACGCAGATATCGTACGTCTCTGCCAACACCTGTTCGACGATATATCAACCCAAATATAAATACTAGATCGTCCCCGGATCGAACAACGCCGTAGCGATTGATCTGATATCTGCACATATCCAGCGCCAGCTAGAAGAGCGCGCTAACCAGTTCCGCCAGAAGTTGGCTATTCCGCATCTATACTTTTCGAGCGGCTCGGGCGCATCCACGCCGGAGACGAGGACGGATGACCTCGACCTCAAGGTCCTGCCTCAGACGCCCCAGCTTGAGGTGAGTCTGGACGCCACTGACACTACTTGGTTTGGAGGTTCACGTCATATATTCAAAGGGTATTTTCACTATACTGCGCTCGAGGGCGACTTCGAGGCAGGATTTCGTGTTCTTTGCCGATCGCTTGTCGACCCTTCTGGTAGAGAACGCGTTACAGTATCTTCCTTACGTTGCACAGACAGTCACAACCCCCGTCGATGCCCTTTCTCATGGAATGAAGCTAGATACCCAGGTAGGTAACCCTTCCATTGCAGAGGTTACATCGAGGAAACACTGAAGGAATACAGAACATCTGTGGAGTCTCCATTTTACGTTCGTGCGTGTCGCATCTTCCCTGCCGTTACACGAGATACTGAAATCACCGTTCATGCAGAGGTGGTGCTCTAGAGCGCGGTTTCCGGCGAGTGATAAACAACGTCCCGGTTGGGTCCTTGCTAGTACAATCTGATGCAAAAACCGGGGAGCCCCTTCTATTGCATGTAATGCTTCCGCAATGTGTCCGCTTTAGACACTTGGCGGAGGAGTCTTGGGTGTTTGTGCTGGATGCGCAGGTAACACCGAGTCCACTGAACTGCTTCACGCTGATATCTAACGGGGTGAAATAGATCGGCACTGCCGCTGCTGCTTTCATGGCCATTCGGATCCTCTTGGATCATGGGGTGAGGGAAGAGAGGATAGTCTTTGTGACATTCCTGGTTGCCCGCGGTGGTGGTGTATCCGTATTACGCCGTGTGTTCCCGCAAGTGACTATCGTGTGTGGGGCTGTGGACGACGAGATGCAGGAAGGGTGGCTAGAGGACGATGAAGGAGACGGAAAGAGTACCGGGCGGCCCGTGTGGGTTATGCAGCCCGGGATGGGTCAGATAGGTGCGTGGACAGCTGTTTCATGTGCGCAGGCTGTTGACAGTCTCTTCAGGGGATCGTTACTACCTGTAGCATTGTTTCATTTAGGGCTTCTTTGGTAACATTGGTTTATTCACAACTCGGAATCGGTGACTACCCCATATGTTTTTTTTTACTTGACAGCATCCATGCTGTACAACATTCCGTTTCGGAGAAACCTAACGGGCTGCCGTTCCCCTCATTCTGATCTCAAGAGTCTACGTAGACGTCTTTCCGCGTGAAAACTTATATAGTTTGGGCAGCTAACGAGGTCGAGTTCATTCTGAAAACTTAGAGCCATGTATTCTTTTCTGAAGCTGCTCCTGCTCTTACTCGTCCCTACCATCGCTTGTGCCAATGCGCGTCGCTACCCCATTCCTCCGACATCCTTTATTCTGATTGGGGATAGCACGACGGCAAATGGGTGCACCAACTCCATGGTATTCAAGTATAAGCGAATATCCTGCTAACATAGTCATTAATAGGACTACACCCAATAGTGGCGGCTGGGGAAACGGGTTCTGCGGCTCTAGGCTGACGGGAAACATCGCTTCCATTACAGAAGAAACGATTTGTATCAACACAGCTCGCAATGGAGCTACGACAGGAACCTTCGTCGCCGGAGGGTAAGGAAGCCGGGATAGCTAGCATTTTCCGTGACTTCATAGACCTCCGTAGATTCTGGAATATCTCGCTTGCCGCGATCAAAGGCGAAGTTTCAAAGGCGCGAAGGACGCTGGTGACGATCCAATTTGGGCACAATGACAAGAGGGTTGGGCCCCCCGAGTCGATGGCAAGCAATCTGACATCGATGGTGCAGCAGATACGGGATATTGGTGGCGAGCCCGTTCTAGTGACAAGTCTGACTCAACGGTATTTCAATGCAGATGGCACCGTCGCGGACACCCTCCGGCCGTGGGCAGATGGTGGGCGCTGTCACACCGTCGCTGGTATTTTGTCCCTGAATTAAATCTTCCTTGAGCGACTATCCTCGTAGCACAGCAGCAAAACACGCATGTCATTGATCTTCACCAGGCCTCCATTGATTACGTGAGTCCATCCTTGTCGACGAGAGTATCCATTTTATACCAATCATTTTTGGCATAGATTCAGGCAATAGGAGCCGACGCAGCTCATCGCCTGAATAGGCTTCCTGAAGACAACACACGTCAGTTATCATATAACAGAATCTAACCTGGAGAGTGGCTAACTATTACCTTACAGACTTGAATGTGAACGGAACTACGGTATTTGGCCGGTATGTTGATTTGCCCCGTTTGAGACGAGATTGCCTTGAGGTCTTCCCTAGCATGGTTGCAGATCTTTTGCGAGACAGCTTCCCTGATGAACTACCTATCATCCCGAATGAGGCCCTTTCGTACAATATTACTCACGGCATACCGTGCTTCTAATCAAAACCTTGTTTGTCGTGCTACTACGAAATAGCCAGCTACTTCGATCAAATCGTAGAGGGCAATCCTCTTATAGTGTCTACAGTTGCTCTATGGCCAAATGAGGGGGTATTAAACGAGTGTGGGTTTGCGCGTGTGTAGTATTATGTGCAGAATAACTCATTAAAAAGCAGATAGCAGTAGGCAAGGCCTGACTATCAATCAAAGTCAGAAACGCAGGTGGCGAGGGATGTTGGTAGGTCAGAGCCTGGGTTGGGTTCAGCCAACGAATCAAAGCAAGTCAGCGATAGAGAAAATACCAGGATAAAACCAGAATGAAATCGCGATGACGATATAGAGGCCTGTAATCGATAATAAGAAGCTTTGCCAATGTAGGATATAAAGGCTACTCACACATCAGGATCAAACCGTCCAACCAGTTAGATTTACCATCCGCGACGACATAGCTCATGGTTTGAACTATCAAGGAGATTGATCGATAATACCCCATTTAATGTTGCTATACTCACCAGAAATGTAAAGAACCTAGAGTAGAGAGAAGGATTATGTGTGTTAATATTGTACATGAGACATCTACCCCAGAAGTCACTTACGACTGATTGAAAAGGATCCATTAGGAGCGACAGCGGCTTGCCCGTAGCCCATGCCAGTGAGACGACAAAGCTATGTGGAAATTTGTGAGAAAAGTCCACAATCCTCAGATGATGCAGATATTACGGGATCACAAAAAATGCAGTTTGCTACGTTAATGTGTCAGAAGGATAGAGGAACAAAAGGAAGAAAATACGTACAATGGCCGAGCCTATAGCAACACTGATACTTAATGTCAACTGGTCCTTCACGGAGACATTGACTGCGGTTAGGCATTCTAAGAGCAAAGACGTCAACTGTGATGCTAAAGGACTGATGACGGATAGGAATCACGACCTGCAATGGACGTAACGGCCGGCAGCAAGATTAGTCCCACCCACTCCTTACTAATATTCATGGAGACACCGTCCATGGCTTCAACAAGTTGGTCCGCAGTGACAGATGCCGTCTGTGATTGGGAAGCGATGAGTATCCTGTTTCAGTCGGAAGGAGAACAACGGCAGAGTACTCACAACGGTCACGATCACCAGCAGGAGAATTGTCAGTGGCAAGCTCACGCGAGGCTCTGGGTGATGTATAACAATACGATCAGGAGTTTCCGCCCCACTTCCCTGTCTTTCGGTATCAACAATTGTGCTCGAAGTGCTTGAGTACGTGTTTTCTCGGCTTAGTGGGTAGCCGCCGTTAGGTGTGTAACGCACAGTCGGTTCGAATTCTGAGAGTGAAATCTGAGAGCCCGTAGCGAATTTAGATTCAGGAGTTACGAGGCTCAGCTGCGACGATGAAGCACGGTGTGACATGGGGGTCAGATATAGCTCGCGTATGTGAGTCTTCTGCGGATGAACAAGGCTATCGGTGCTGTGGCTGAAGGGATAGTTCAATCCAGAGGTCTTCCGTTCCTTTGTGAACAGAACTTTGCTCTTCTCATTATGATGATCACCGTATAGATGGGTGTGCGACCATAGCTGGAAGACGAGGTATGCCATATATACTAATAAATTATATGAGTCCGTATATTGCTGTAGCTGATCAAACGACTGACTGAAGAGAAGAACAATAGAGACCTGTACATCAATGCAATGGTCAATCGCTTGAAATCATTGAAAATAAAATCTCGTACGCCATGACTCATTTGCAAAATGTCTTCCTTCTGATCATCCGGTAATGCTGATGCTGCGCCACTGATCGCGAAATGGTAAAGGGCGGGAAAAAGTAGTGCCGCAACACCAACACTGAGAAGGGTGATGTGTAGATTTGTTGCAGCTGGACCGACGTATTAATTCATCACACGGTGCTTATACTGGAATTCTATTGACTTACTCGGATCAAATCCTTGTTCAGAAAATCGTGTGCCCCCAGCAAAGAAACATAGCCCCAATACCAAAACTGTTCGGTGTGAGAATAAAAATATTTCTGCCAAGAGTCTGTGTACGTACGAAGTTTGCTTAACATTGAACCAATCACTTGTAGGCGGTTTAATCCAAGTCGGGGAGGAGGTTTGCGTAAACTCACATGAGGATTGGACTAGTGTAAGTTCGCACTTGCGTAATGCACTTATCTGTTGGTCTCGGGGTTAGATACGTACCGAATTAAACAAGAAATTGGATGATCGTACCGCAACAACGATGCTGACCCTAGAGCACAAGGTCAAGGGCGCAATAACAGAACTCAAGGTCGACATGGGCTTACATGTTACTCTAGATAAAAGAGTGCTTGGGTATGATGATGGATAGAAAAGGAACAAAGACATACCAAACTTGCGCTGACAAGGCCGGTCCTGGATCCACCTATCCGCAATGCGAGTTCATGTGTTGACAAGTCATGCAACTAATGATAGGTTAAAATTAAAGGCCGTCGTTGACTTGGAACAGCAGAATTACCTCTACAAGTGGTATCAGGGCAAGAATGCAAACTAAGGGTATCGTCAAGTTGAACGTGCACAATAAGCTGGACAACCTACATATGAACTTGAGTAGAAGCGCCTCTCCCATCACGAAGTTCAAGCTCCACTGGATTATGGATTGAAGCTTGTAAATGATATAGGATAAGAAATGAGACACACAGATATGGGAACTAGTATAAGAAGAATATTTAGCCCTAAATAAGCCTTTGATAAGCCAGTGGTTATGAAGAAAAGTTGCAGGCGCGAGCTCACAGGAGCCAAAGATGATTATTCTCCAGCCTCTAAAGAAGCCCGCGAATTTTCTCCGAAAGCTCGACCGATCTAGGGACATTGCAGAAGAGGTCACAGGTAAGGAGAAGCCTGTGTCTGAAATGAGAGTCAACTGCTAGAGATAGTTGCGTTTGCGTCGTGCGCCACGAAGTAGTAGTGGTGGTGGGATGAAGTGAAAGGGTTGCTCCGAAACAAAGGCTGGCTTAGAGAGTAAAATACAGGCTCGCGAATAGAAGTTTCATGACGCAGGTTAACATTGCCAAGATGTTGCTATTTTTGGATCACCCGTTCTCCACAGCCTCACGCAGTCCATCGCAGCCCGAAGCGGAATTTGGATACTTCGGGGACGCGTCAAGGGAAATTGAGGCAACAGTCCTTCAGAACATGTCAAGGAGGACAAAGCATTGACGCGCCGACTCGGACTCGAATCCCGGCGAACTAATTAGATTACATAATATCTAATCGCGTCTCGGAGGTCTGCGGAAAAGCGTCACGTGTGACTCAAGATATTTTGTGACTTTCCGTCTCCTTCCAGTCCCACCGAAACAATGTTCAGATCTGCAGTACGTGCTGCCCGTCCAGTGGCCATTGCGGCGCGCTCTGCTCTCAAACCCCAAGCATCTTCGCCTTTCCGCGCACTCCACACTACCCTCCGTGTCTCCTCTGGCGGCCCTGCCCCCCCTCAGCTTTATGGAGAGGGAGGAAAACCTGGTCAGGTCCCCAGCGATGTTGAGCAAGCCACTGGTCTTGAACGACTGCAGCTGTTGGGAGAGCTTGAGGGAGTAAAAGTCTTCGACGATAGTCCCCTCGAGGCGACACGTATCGGAACAAAAGCTAACCCCGTCCTTGTACCTTCCTACGTACGCAGCTCCGACAACTTTTATGCGCTATTTTTTTTTGTCTCACCTCTCATGCCCCATACAGGACGTTGAACGTATTGTTGGGTGCACTGGAGTGCCTGCCGACTCGCACGATGTTCTCTGGTTCAATGTTACACAGCAGAGGCAAGCGCGCTGTTCAGAGTGTGGATCTGGTATGTCGAGTCTAGCTTTCATCCCTTCTCATCCTTTGTAATACTTGCTACAGTCTACGCCCTTGACGTCCAATCCGGACCTCTTGAACACTCGCACCTGGAACATGCCGAACATTCGCACTAGACGTTTTAATTAGCCCATAGATAATAAGCCAATTTGCTTGGGACACCATACAATATCCACGCCGATTGTAAACTTTCAGAGGCACTGAGTTGGCTTTGTCTGGACATAAAATGTCAAAGTTTTCCAACTGCTCGACGTAGTGCCTACTTGTACAATTTACTACAAGGTTAACTCCGGCCACATCAACTTATCATGACGACGGACCACCCCTACATATATGTAGCGCTGGGTCCTGACGTTGTGAACATCACTGTTGAACTGGCCTCCGGACATACACAAGTGTCTGCTCGGGTCCAAGGACTCCTTACAAATTATTGCGATCCCAACAAGGATGTCGGCTACCATTTAGCTTGGTCAGCTGCTACCACGAATCAATTCAATCAAGTTCGTTGCCAATTCTAACAAGACTCTGCCCTGCTCTGCCATGCATGGAAACGCCATCTATTGAGACCTCCGAATTTACCGATGCTCTTCAGTGTCAAAGGTTCAACCACAACGTGTTCTTGCGTTCTTGGCAAGGCGCGAAATGGTATATAGTCCACTTCCTGGAACACTACCGGAGACGAAGAACTATGTCTTATGTGGTGGCTGAACCTGCTCTGCAATCACTCCGGTGCTTATCTACACCCTAGCTACCTAGCAACATTGTCAGAGCCGCCGAATGACAGTGAATACCAAATACGGGTCTTAACCACCCACTGGTACATCACCATAATTCGAATCAATTGCACGCACACCGCTCAGCACCTTGACCTCAGGACGTATGATCCTCCCTACGGCGGGGAGTATTCCTCTGGCCTGCCCAAGGTGCAACGCAACGGCTTTGAGCATTACGCGAACGGTTTGATTTGAATATATGTACCTGACGACGATCGTTGATCAAGTTCTGGGGGCCTTCATCGAACTCCACTCTATGTCAACTTTGGTCTTTTGAAGAATTTGATGAGTGCTTCTGCACGCAGGAATGGTTCATGGTTGGATAAGACTACTAGCTGGTAAGCTCGTTTGTTAATCGACCCATATGTCCGGCGGTAAAATCAATTTCCATGCGTGCAGAGGTCCCATGTTCCATGTCAGAAGGTGTGGATATTTCCGTTGCATTTTACTCTTGGTGTGATGGATGGGGTTCTATACTTCATCCGCTTCGCTCACCGTGCACACCTGATTCACGATTCATCATGATCTCAAATGACCCGGCAAGAGGAAATCAGATCCAAGAACTTCCCCTGAGCTACAGTGTATAAAAGGTGAGGTACTATGTCTCTAGAGATCATTCCTTTCACTTCCTTCCGACTCATTTGCCAGTGTCGTTGACGGCCAGTTCTACCGCTTCTATCTCTCCTTACGACCAGGTGTCTATTATCCGTTCATTTCTCCTCCCGCACCACTTTCATTTCAACCCCTTCAACGCTTCAAGATGTTCACAAAGGCCAGCATTGGATTTGTTGCACTCTCTATCTTTGCTGCTATGCAGCCCGTTGTCGCTCGCGAGAGGATCCTTGAGAGAGATAACCGCGCCGTCTATCTTCACCCCCGTCGGTTTGGTCAGGAACAACCTGCTGTCCTCCAGAAACTCAGAGACGCCTGCCCCGGACAGGTGTGTGGCGTCTTGGCGGGTCAGGCTGTCACCCCACTCTTGGCTGCTCAGCCGGAGTGTTCCCAGCAAGATCTCGCTGACTCGATCATCGGTCAGTAATTCAGTCCTTGAGCTCTTTTCCCCCAGGAACTTATGAACCACACATATCTTAACGTCACCTGTAGATGCCAGCAAGCAATTTGATGCCGCTACCCAGGCCAAGATGATCGCGATCGCCAAAGAGTACCGCCAAGCGGAGAAGAACACCCCTCCTGTATGTTCTCCAACTTGTTCCCCATGATTCGGTCCTAATTACCTGATTTAGGATTTCTCCACCAACCCCCCTACAGCGCGCAACTCGGTCTTCTGTCAGAAGGCCCCCAAGAACCCAGAGCTCAACGGCCTGGTTCAGGCTCAGGATCCCGCCAACAACCCCAACTTGTTCTTCGATCCTGCCAAAGGCGCGACTGTGCAGAAGGGCAGTCAGGCGAACACTGCGCCCTTCCGCGGTGGCGCAAAGGCTGGCAACGGCAACGGCAACGCTGGAAATAATGGCAACAATGGCAACGCTGGAAACAATGGCAACAAAGGCAATGCTGGAAATAACGGCAACACAGGTAACAACGGTAACAAGGGCAACAACGGAAACGCCAACGCCGGGAACAACAACAACAACGCTGGAAACAACGCCGGAAATAATAATGCTGGAAACAACAAGGGCGGCATTGGCAACTTCGGCAAGTGCAGCGTTCCTAGGATTGAGTTCGCCGCTGGCATCGATGGACGTCGGGAGACTAGCTTCCAGCCCAGCGACAAGGGTAAGTGTACAAATGCGCAACTGATACGATACTGAACTCAGTGCCGCTTAATCACAGCATCTTTCACCCAGGGGTCTGCGCAGAACATTGATATCATCACCCGTATGTTGTCTCCCGTAGTCTGCATTAATATTCTTATGTTCTTGCGCAGGCGCGATGTGTGACCAACTGGTGAACACCTGTGGCGCTGACCAAACTGCGAAGGACACTTGCGCAAAGGCCAAGGCCGCTGCATCTGCTGCCCCTGTCAAGACCGGTGCCCAGGCTGATGCATTCAACAAAGTCTTCGGCATCAACACCGTAAGCTTCCTCATACATGTTTTCATGCTCGTATTTTATTGACGAATGCGTGTTAGAACTTTGCCAAAGTTACTCCCCTCGACAACCAAGGACGCCCGGTCGTCGGCTGAAGATGGTTCAATCCTTCAAGTTCGCGAGAGTTGCTCAGTTTATTACAGCGATCGTCACGAGTGGTTAGGTGAAAAAGAAATGACCGAGAAATCGGGTATTTGGAAGATGTAGTTCTTTTCTTTAGTATCAATGATCATATACTATCGATTATCCGTCTTTCTCTTTCTTGGTTCTCAATGTCGCATACTGTGAAGGTTATGATCATCGTAAAAGTATGACGAGGTAGTGGGATATTACACTTTTAAAGGAATTCCTACACAACTTCAATATTTCAATCGTCGAAGGTCGGTGACCGGAAGCTTATTTAAGAATTGATGGGCTGAAGGCGCCCAGATCCCTTTGCTTCCCTCTACTCACCAGAGTATTCTACTCAATATGCCCAGATATGCTCTTGCTCCCAGCGATCGCACCCTGCGTCCAAGAAAACAGGTCCCCATTACGCCCTCCACGAGTGCTAGGGGAAAGCGTAGAGGAAAGACGCGATCAGCTGACCGGCAGCGGTCTGAACAAGCTCTGCTATTGCGCCGATTGCAAAAACCCCTCGACCGTTTCAATTTTCAACCGCCAATCTCCCATCCAACCTGGGATGAATGGAAGGAGGAGAAGGAGAAATCGGGTGTGTCATTTCTTGAGGGCCAGGAATTCGAGGTTGAGGGTATGACGTGGATGATGGTTGAAGTGCATAGGGAACAGGTTTCACTTGGGTGGGTCATGATACCAGCAAGTTACTATCCCCTCTGGAGGCGTCTCATGTGGGGAGCAACCTGGTTCGAAATGGTGTGGGAGCTGTGGGAAGAGGAGACAAGGAAGGTTAATGCCAAGTCCACTAGGTCGCAGCTCGACGAGTGGGTTCTTGTAGCCCGTAGATTGGCAGCCATGCGTGCAGTGTGGTACGCACGGTTCCGACGTGTGATCCTGCAGGAATTGTTGAACATCAAATCCGATCAGTGGTCTGATGAGGAGCCAGAGGGGAACCCTATCCTCTCCTTATTTATCGAGTTTGGGATTCGCGACTATCGGTCTTGGTTATTTGATGCCTTTGAGGATATATATGACGCAGAAAGAGATTATCTGGAGTTGGACCCAACCGCTCCAGAGAACTTGGAACATTTTGGTGCGCCTTCGCCTTATGCAGCTATGCTAGATTATTTTTCATGAGCTTATGGATGACAGATGAGGGACCTTTGGCACCATTCATCAACAACCCACCCGAGGACAACCATTGGCTGACCGGCACAGTTCCCCTCCCTTGGAATATGACTAGGGCAACGTTCAGAGCAGATCTTCTCAAATATGCTCCATTGTCACCAATCGAAAATCTAGATATGGCAGAAGAAGGATTGGACCATATGGGCGAGGCAGCCATCCTCTGGGAACTTGAGGAGCCAGAGCTACAGTTCATATCATACAGTTTTCTTCAGTAGGGAGGACGTCTGACCCCGTTAGTTTTGTAGATAAAGCGTTCCAATTAGATTGGAGTTGTGATAGATGAACGTCGATGAACACCTGTAAATTACCGTTGAACAGTGATAAAATACCTCTCCACCATTTCAAAATTCAATATTCAATGACAAAGCAAGTGTCAAGTCCATGATTCCTTGCAATTGTGTAGTGATCCAAAAATTAAACAACGGGCGCGGACGGGCGCGTGACGAACTCAAGTTAATGCTCCCTATAATCTGAGGTACAGTCAAACCTGTCCTAACGTTAACCCATACCTGGGATAACCCATAAACCATTAAAACCCATAGGTTTTGGGCTTCCACCGACTTCGTTCGCAGGAAAATTCAAGAAACCCCCAATACTCCATAACCCATAGCCTCAGGGGAGGATCATAACCCATAATTTGCCTAAAAGTGAGCCTGCTGGGCAATAATTTTGCAGACTAATTTAGTGATTCTATGTAAAATACCATGAAATATGTAGCCACAAATCGTAATAAGCCCAGTACAGTAGATTTTCTCATGCTGCATAATCACAAAAGGAAATTATGAC